>SCDT01002377.1:0-20868 GCA_004143765.1 Drosophila melanica | reverse complement strand
CTACAAAATTTATTTGCATTTAGATAAATCAATGGGACTAAATTTATCTGTTGCTTATAAATAGATCACATTTCCTTTTAATACGAATTTTCCAAATTTTTGCGCGGTTTGTTTATATTTACTTGTACAATGAAATTTATTGGCGCTTTTGCAGACGCATGTCTGATCCAAATCGACACCCCACACTCCTCCTCTATAAAATTGGACAAGTCAGGTGCTGCAGAAAAGACTATTTAACGCAGTGCTGATCAATCGCACGAGTCTTTGGCGCTAAACTTGAAAATGGACAGAACAGAAGCAGATTTATTTTTTATTAAAATTTTTTTTTTATTTTTTGGTCAGGCCTCCATTACGCTCGATTCTTGTACCCAAGCCCCGCATGTCAATTGTCTGCAGGCCCTGCATGCTCCACTTGATCTTGTCGCTGTCGCTGTGGCTGTCGCTATGGCTGTCGCCAGGGGTATACATTAATCCCGTTTCGTGCCGGCTGCTGTGGCACTGGCACTGGCTCTGGCACTGGCCGTGCCTGTTGCTGTTGTTGCAGTCAACGGCGCATTTGCCTAAATTGGAATTTCCGGTAAACCGTAATGAAAATCGTAGCAATCAAACCGAAAAAAAACGCACACATTTACCGAGCGAAATGTATAAAAACGAAATATATATAACACAAATGCAAATAAGCTAAAAATGCACGACGAAACTCTACCCAAACCCAACACAAAAAGAAAGAAAGAAAGGTTCAATGACCCTGACATATATTTAGTTTATTTTGCAGATCGGCCATAGAATCCCTAAAAACATTTTGATAAAGTTTAAACTCTACTCGAAAACCTTTTAACAACATTTGTTGTAAAGTTTGATGTGCTTTCGAAGCAGTGTTTACTGTTATAGAAGTGCAATGTTTTATTTCTTAATAAAGTAATAAAATTTCATTTTTTTTATGTACTCTGAACAGATTTTCAAGTGTTCGTGCATATACTCTAAGATACCCTAACCCGGCACATTGATATGCAAATGAGTGTCACCGTCTTAAATGAAATAATCGTCTTAAACGAACGCTGAGCCGTCCGTCTCGCTAAATCGCTCGACTTAATTGTTTTTCCCCGAGAGAAAGACAGACAAATTGAGCGAGAGAGAGAGAGAGAGAGAGAGAGGACTTATATTTTATGAGCGCCTTTAATGACTTATTTACTTAATAACTTTTTATTGTATATCAGAAAACGTTTCTCAAGCAGTTTCAATGTCACGCGCTGAGTATTCAGGGTAGAAATTTATCAGTACTCAGATGCATTTCTAAATTTGGATAGCCCAATGTAAACATCAAATGCAATCAAACCAAAAACTTAAAGAACTCTTTGTAATTCTATAAATACAGTTTTTTTTTATTCAAAATTGGGTTACAATGCTGTAAACAATATAAACTCCGATTGTTTAATTTCCAACGAATTCGGCATAAATCCGAGAACATTTTGTATGCACTTTTCAGCTTTTGGGTTTTGATCAATTGTTTATTGCTGCATTTGTTGCAAAGATAAGTTCCGAAAATATATTGCGCAAAATTTCCGATGATGTACCATTAGCCAATAAATCAATCATTGTTGATTTAAATTTATGAAATCAACGCAAACTATCAGCTATCAAACAAAAAAAAAACTGAAGAAAAACAATGAAAGATTCTTTGATATGCGCACAAAAAAAATCAAATCGTATTTCATCAAGGTTTCGACACAAATTCAAATATAGACAAGTTTATAGAGTTTCTTGGTGAAGAGCTCTTTAAAGCTCACCGATACGCCGATCTCTATAGAATTGATAGGTGTTGATATGTGGATGCCAAACGATTGCAAAATCGACGCTGCGCTCGCCAGAGGCACCAAATAAGAATCAGAATTACTTTGCGGCTTGTTATGCGGCGCGAATATTAATTGACTTATAAAAATAAAAGAAATGTGCCAATAAAAATATTCGAAGCATTTCTGTGGGGGGCAGGCGCCAAACTGGGCAATCGTGCGCCAACTATGGACCCATAAAATACATACGGCTATAACATTTTTTTTTATTGCTTTGTACTTAATAATTTAATGTACTAATTGCGGTTACTGCGCCAAGTGCGAACCATTGTTGTCCGTCGTTTAAACTGGAGCTGAAGCTGGGGCTGCGGTTAGGTCGCAGAGGCAAGGAAGTTGTAAAACATATATGCATCTTTGATGGCAATTAAGTTAAACAAACTATGGGCCGCATATGCACACATGTTCATACATATTATTCAAAATATTTTGGGCAAACGTTTGACGCCTTTTTATTTCCCCTTTTGAAGCGCGTTGCAACGTTTCCGGCCACAATATCCGTGTTTTGGCCTCCGCAACTTGTGTGTATTAGCTTAAATTTGTTGGGAAAACTCTTTGCTTCCGTTAGAAATTTGTTGAGTTTTCTATTTTGTATGCAACGTACCGTTAGCCATAAGTTGAACCTGCCAGCTGCCTGCTTTATACTTTAGTTTTAATTTTTCTTTTCCCCTTTTTTGCCCACATGCACATGCCATACTATTTATTATTATTTTTGTTGTTGCTGCTGTTATTGTTGTTGTAGTTGTTGCTGCTTTACCATGCGCATAATTAATTGAAATTTTAATAATTGCTATGCTTTCCTATTTTCTATGTTTTGCAGGTTTTCAACTGTGTGTCCAAAACTTTGACTGTCCATATCCGCCGGAAGCACCTTAACGGGCCAGAACAAGTGCAAAGCCCCTGAGCCGAACTCAGCCAAGCTCCGTGTTCCAACTGCCCCCAAATGGCAGCACCAGCTCCAAACTAAACAATCAACACATTGGGCAAGACATTGAAGCAATTATCAATATGTCATTGGGTAAGTACCGAGCAATCAATTTTTAATACCCTGTAACCATAAACTAGCAAACATATGTAATAAAAACATAAAACAATAATGTTTAATAGACTTTTTATATCGTTGCTTTGTATTTTATATTTGACTAAAACTATCACAAAGATTTGATTTGATTTACAATATAAATATTTATACTGTAGATACTTCAACAAAGTTGTAATCACTTTGTTTTTGGCTATTAATTAAATTAATTAAATGAAAGCTAAAACCATCTAGTCAAAAAGTCTCATTTATAATATTGTTGGTATAAATAAAGCAATACTAAATCTGTTTATAAACATATGTTTATTTATTTCGTATAAAAATATTAATAGATAAACGGTTTAGAAAATTCCGAAACTAAAATGACAAACAACAAATTTTACACCTACATTCAAAGATACTGAATAGCTGCATTTCAATAATCTATAGAGTATTCTGTCCCAGTTGTAGTGAGGCATGCCCAGAGCATGGCATAAACATGACAATCCCGTTCACGCCTCGACAGAATTTGACACCAAATCGAGTGCGCATAAGTGGATAGGCTAAAGAAAATTTCCATTTTAAATTCTACAGCACGCAGCGCTAATGAGTATTTAACCCATGGACAAAACTACTGTAAAAGTGCACGACAGCCAAAACATGTACATTAGCAATTTCCCAGAACGCCAACGCATTCATCTTGGACACATACTAGACATTAGTCGTACTTCTACCCTCTTACGGTTACCCTCACCCTTACCCTTCACCTTACCCTTATCCGTGTTCTGATGAGGAGCGACGCCAACGATTAGTCCGAGCATGCGAACCGTTGCTGCCCACAGAAATTTTGATCGAATTGAAGCCAGCAACAAACAAACAAACAAACCAACAACAATATGAACAATAGGCGTACTTTAAGCATGCAAAAGATTGTGTACTAGGCACGCCTTGGAGGAGGCCCCAACGCCACCTAAAGACAACAAGAGCCGAGTGCGGCATTTTCCCAGCGCCGCAAATGATGCGTAGTCAAGTGAGACGCCAGTTGTTTTGGCCGCTGCCTGGGAAAAGTATCTGCGCCTGGTGGCACTTATCCAATAGATACGCAGTCGCAGTCGCTGACATAGTGCGATCAATTCTGACTCACTGACAGACACCGTGGCGAGGTCATCCATCAATTTGTGAACGGCTGGCACAACGGATCGACAATGCAATGCGGCCATAATAACAATAATCAAAATTATAATAACAATAATACAACGTAGAATTGAAAGGACAGCATGCGATAATAAATAACAAATCAAATGTCGAGCAAGCATCTAATTAGTCAGATTTGTGGCATGTACCAACGATTGTTATCGCATGGCCTGAACTGTTGCTGCATGCCTCTCCCCCTACTAGCTGGGCCCAATCCCGTGTCCAGCATCGGCTACAGCAGACATAGTTTTTGTTTTTATTTATGTTGACTAGAACAAATAATCACAGCGCTGATATGGGAAATGGCGCAATTAAAACACAAAACTCGCGCGTCGCACGCAGTCAGCCAGAGGCACAGATACAGATACGAATACAGATACAGATACGAATACAGATACAAATACAAATGCAGTTGGAGATGCACAGCTATTAGCTATAGAGAGCCACTCGTCCAGCCGTTGTCCGTCTGTCATTCAGCCTGCCTGCTACTTTCCGCTGTTTCCTCTTCTCTCCTCGGCCCGCATCGTGGAATTTTTATAAATAGTTTGTCGTCATTGTCGTTGACGCTATGTAAAATCATTCATTAAATCCGCATTGAATTTCATTCATTCGCGCTTTTTAATTGCACTCATTGAGTTCTGTGCGCTGGTCCACTGTTTATATTTAGCATTCACCATTCACAGTTGTACTCTCAACTCATTCACAATAGTTGCAACAATAACAAAACTCTTTAATTTTACTTGATTGATTTTTTAGTTCAACTATCTTAACGTTAATTTTATTTTAAGACATATAAGAAACTACTAATTATGACCACCTCAATCGATTAAAAATATAAATTTGCAATTCAATATTTGGAAAGTTGCTTTGCGTAATCGATATTAATGATCATGAACAGAATGCCATCAAACATGAAAATCGGTTCAGTTTTGACAAATTTATGGGTGTTTCAAATATTATACCTATGGTTTCCAGAACTTTACATGTCAAAATATTTCTCAATTTCAGCATGATTTTTGACCAAAAATTTTACCCCCTCAAAATCAGCTTAAATGTTTTTTTTTTATACTATTTATGACCATTAAAATCAATTAAAATTGCAAATTCGCAATTTTAATTTGACAAAATTTTTTTTTAATGAATAAGGAGGGAGTACATCCTTTTTTTTACAAAAATATTCAACAAAATCTTTTTTTAAATGCCTTGATTTTTAATGTAGAACCGATGTTAATGAATGCACGACGGAAATTGCACAAACGTAATATAATCCTTTCAAATCGTGTTCTTTACTCTGCCAAAACGTTTTGTTTTTGCCAGACAAGAACAAAATAGATTTATATATATAAATAGATTAAAATTAAATTGATATTTGTACTTTTAATAGGAATTAATGTATAAACAATCCAGTGACGTAAGTAAATTCATTAAAAATCCATTCGCAAACACATTGTACAAAAATTTCTCTCACGGTTGAATCGAGAATATGAGTCAGCTTTTTTGCCAATTCGATCGATACTTGGTTCTGCATAATGCCGGCACACCTAAAATATTAATTTAATGTTTTGTAAATATTTACGCAAATTAATTTTCGCTTGTGCGTGCAACTTGAGGCAGCTGCAATTGGCAATGCCTTTGTTTCGCAACAGGCCAACAAAGAGAGAGCGAAACCAAAGAGAATAACAAGAGAAACACAATCGAAGTGCCGCCTCCTCAACAATTGGCAGCGGCCAGAGGTAAAGAAATCTAGCAGAGAAACCAGTGGACCAGTGGCCCCAATTGGACCCGATGCAAACTCATTGCCAATGACGACGTCACAGCGAAACGATCCGCTGACCATTCAATTTGTATTGACGCCAATTTCCATGTCATATGCTTAATTTTAGCGGGGCAGTGGCATAAAAGCCAACGAGCTCTTAAAGTGCATCAATTGTAAATGGCGCGAAAGTCGTTTAATGCAATTATTTGTAGAAACTGATGTCTCAATTTTTCTCCGAAAAATTGGCAATTATTCTGCTTGGCACTTAGGCAACACATTTTTAGCCCAGCTAAATATATGGCCCAGCATAAATCAAGACAATCCCATTCCCAGACATGACTTCATATGCCTTCTAAAAATATACATTTATGCGACAGACATTAGACGTTCTCATCTGCTACAAATGATTCTTCATAATTGAATTACATGGCCAGGGACAAGCGCGTAAAAATGTTAATTATACACCTCATAATCATTTGCTTGAGTAGGAGTAGAATGTAGAATGGAGAATTTCAAGTGGGAGTGGAGCAAGAGTAGATAGAATACTGTAGGTAGACGCAGATCCTGGTTAGCTCTGTGAAAACTTGATCAAATTTCTGAAACGAAATTCAACGATGCATGTCGAGAGTTGCGGTCGTTTCAAACTGTGTGGGCTGGGCCGGGATCAACGACTGCATCACTCTTCCAGGTCCAGGAATATTTATTATGACAGAAACGGGCTGTAAATATTATTTAATTATAAATAAAGTTCAGGAAGCATTGTCTGCGCAATTGCAATGCGAAATATATTAAAGCATTTTTTAAAAATATTTCTTTAATGGTTAACCAATATACCAATATACCAACCATATAACATATATACCAATAAATTTAAATATTTTCAAAAACTATTTTAACAAAAAACAAAACTAATTTTATAAATTAAAGAAACTTTAAAAATTCCTTACAAAAATGTCCAACTATATTTAATCTTAAAATCTAAACTTATCTTAATGTCTTGTTTCAAAAACCTTTAAAATGTATTCTCATAAAGAATACTCCCGATGATATCCAGTCGTACAAAACAGCAGCAAGTGTATGTTATCCCAGACCGCCTCTGCACCGATCTCATATTACAAGTGCAGTCAAAGCTATATAAATCAAATTTTGAAGTGTGATCTTGCTGGAAAAAGAAGATAGAGAAGAAAAAAACAGAATTCGACGCTAAGTGCAAAGCGTAACAAGATCAACAACATCATTAGAAGCATCAGCAGGGAACTTGGGACTGGCTCTCAATTGGGGAGTTTGTAATTAATGCGCCACTGATCCTCTGGGGTATGCCAATTGACATTTAACATCAACCTGTGGTTGGCCACAGCAGCAACGGAGGAGGAGGCGAAGACGTTGGCGGACACGTTTATAAAATTTATAAGAATTTTCACGAACTCTCAATGCATTGGAGCAACTGCGCAGAAAGTAATGCCTGCCCCTGCCCCAGTCGATGCCTTATGCAACACAAGCTAGCGACAAAAATATGCCGAAAAAAAAACACAGACACGCGCTCCACAGGGGACGCTGGCTGGGATCAGGGTAAGAGGGGCTCGGTCTGGGGCACGGGCCGGTAATGGAGTTTTGCGCAGCCTCAACCTTCGGCTGCTTTTTTTAGGTTTACACGGAAGACAACATTGGCGTTGTCTATTTTTTGTTGCTCTCGTCTTTTTTTTTCCGTGTCATGTGCGCGTTTCCATTAAGAAAATAATTAACATTTGTTTGTTGCCCAGGCCTGACTGACTCGGCTGCCCCAGGAATGAAATCTGTTGAGCAGATGTCTTGCGGCTGCTGCTGCTGCTGTTGCTTTCTCGTCATCGTCATCGACTTTGGCTTTGGCTATGCCAAGTCCTGTTTTACTCCACATTGGAGATTTATGAATGCATTTTATGCATTTCCAAACACCTTTCGAGCAGCGCTTAAAAATAGCAGCGAACAACTGTTGTTGTTCTTGTTGTTGTTGCCACATCAATGGGTTGCCAGTGGCCAGTTTATTTATTTCTGGCCCGATGTCAACCACAATAAATGCAGCCTGACAACGCTCATAAAAGTGTTTATTCGATTTCTGACACCTAACAGAACGTCACACAGCAGCCGCCCACGCAGCAGCCGATGATCAGGTAGTAAAAATCACTTTCACACTTCAGAATCGAGAGGCGGCCTCTTACCTTGCGTCGCACACCCATTTCTCTCGTCTGCTTACACTTCCCGATCACATCCCTGGTTCGACTACTGATCTGTTGCTTGTGTTTTGGTTTGTCTCTCGTTTGGCGTTTCCGTTGTCGAATTTTCTCGAGTGACCTTTGGCCTCTTAGCATGGCTCGCACGTACCGTTGGGCACGCGGAAGTGTTGAGGTTTTGTGTTTTGAATTATTTATCCTTGGTCCGCATCCTGGCCGGCATGCTGCCGACATTTGGCAACTTGTTATCGTTGCTAGCGATCCTTGAGTGGTTCGCCTTCGATTTGGCTTTGGTTTCGTTTCAATTTTCAGTGGCACTTCACATCTGCAGCAGCATCGGAAATATTTGAGCTATTTGCCTGCTTTTGACGTTGTTTTTATAGCAATTGTTATTGGTACATCCGCTTGCCGCTCTGAAGTTGATGCCGCGTGGGCGGAACTCTAAAATGTTGTGTTTTAATGGCCTTTTCTGTTTTCGTATGGCCAACTAAAATAACACTTTCGAATGTTCGTTTTAATGATTTTTAAAGCATTCGACTTACGACTGTCCGTTTTATGAGTTGTGCGTAAAAATAACTCAAAATTAATACCAGAAAAATACAAAACGATTGTGTGGTCGTTGCTTCTGACATTATATTTATGCAAATGCATATTCTTTATTTCTGTTTTCATTTCCAAGGAAGGCACCTGCAACAATCAGGCCTAAGCACACTGTTCCACAACTTTTGTTTGGGAAAATCAAAATAATAATAATAATCATAATGCGCCCCATCCCTCACACCACAGCTGCTGTTGCCGCTGTCGTCGCCAAACTTCCGGGCAGGCGAACGTTGTGCTGCATTTTATTTTATTTATTTTATTTTCTTTTTTTTCTGACTTGGTTTGGTTGGCTTGGGTTTTCCCTTGCTGCCCGGTTTGCTCTGGCTGCCTTTGGGGTTAAATCATAAAAAGTCGAAAATAATAAACAAAAATGTTCAATTGAACGTGAAGGAAAACTCGTATTGCGCATAAAATGACTCAAAATACGAAACGTTGAGTGCGCCGGAGGATTGGGGTTGGCACTAGGCAGCCGAACGGGGGGCGGGGCTGGGGGCTGCTCTCTCAGCTGTCCGACTAGGCGGAATTCTAATGAAAATTGCTGAGTAAATATTAGTACGTTTTGTTGTGAGCCTGGCCAAATGTGCATACTAGAAAACTATTTACAAAAAAAAACATAAGTAAATAAATAAAATATTGCGTGTAATTTCTCGTACGAAACAAATGGGGGGCTGTCTTAGACACAGTTCCTGAGGAAACTCTTGTCCATGCAATCGATAGCAAATTGAATGCAGCTACAACAACAAGTACGATTAGAAATTCACAATTGTGGGCTTTCTTTTCTTTTTTCTAATTTGCATATTTTTTATTATTTATTCTGCTAATGCACTTAATTGCCATATTTATAAAGCTTTATAAAGCACCTTTGGCTTGTTTTAACTAGTTTTATATCTACTTAGAAATCGCATTACTAATTACTATAATAATAATAAAATAATATGCAAAATATGTATACGTGCCTAATTTTCCATATTTGATTCTTAAATATTTCCAAATTGAGTTTAAATAGTTTTGTATAACAAAACTAAGAACGTAATTCTTAAACTAAGTTCCAATTACAAAAATGTTCCTATTTGAGTATTTTTATTTAAAATAAAAATAATCGTATTTTTATTTTGACTTTCAAAATTTACGAACTATACAAACTAAGCAATTGCATTCTTATATTTTGGCTTAAACATTCTGATCACAAACTATTAAGATTATGCTAGATGAAAACATTCTATCCATGACTTAATGCATTTGCCAGAGCTGTGCAATATGTGAGCATATATTATTGTAATGGAACAAAGGTGAATCACTTCATCATGGCAGCAAAACTGACCCAAGAGAACTGTAACAACAGAGACAGCATCAAAGTGATTAACCTGTCAACGCCATAGAACAATCAGCGAGTGCGCCCAAATGGTGCCCAGTGGAGGCGCTGCCATCGCGGAAGGGTTGCTGTCGCTGCTCCAGTTTAGGTAGCGCAGATGAGCGTCTACAGATTTACGACTAGAAGCACGCCGTCGCGGGACGAAGCCCATAGCAAACGGTACCAATTTCAGTTCCGTACTCAAGAACAGAAACGGAGTCAAAGTGCGTGCAGGCGAAGACAACAACTTGACATTTATGTGCAGGCAAATGCAATTGTATAAGTGCAAGTACTAGATGCACATTTCAAGATCATTTGCATCCACCAGAGACGCGAGGCACACGTTTGCCTCGCCGTCACGCACACACGCACACACGCACATGCACACTTGCCCCTAGAGAGGCCGAGCAGCGATTTAGGCTGAGTGCGCACTCAAGGAGCTACCCTCTTTGCTCCGGGTCCGTTTCCACATTTTATGAACTACGAAATGTGCAATTTCTACGCAGCGACCGACTTTTTACGAGTTTTCCATAGGTCCCAATGTGCGTTGCATCTGCCACATTCGCTGGCCCAGTCCCAGACCACTTCAGAAATTCCGCAGTCCACCACATGGAGTCGCCCCGGAGTCACAGCTTTGGCCATAGTCGTGTCTTCCCTTAATTATTCTACTCGATCCTATGTAGCCGTATGTTTCCTATTCCCTGTCTCATGGACATTTACAATACGCCCGTCTAACAAAGTTTTTAATGTGCATACCTCAGATGTTGGCCTTTGATGATCGTTCGGTTCTCTCTTCTATTTTCCCCCCAGTTTCAGAGTTTCACTACTTTTACACTACATCTCCCGTCCGTATTTGTCGCCTTTTTGCACGGCTTTTATTATGGCTGTCTATTTTGGACGGAATATTTTATTGATTTCCAGTACACCTAGAAAAGTAAAGATCATAGGATTATGACAGATATATATAAATATATATAGTACTGTTGGAAAAGTCGTCATAAATTAAAAAAAAATCAATATTTTGTAGATTTTATTTTAAAACACACAATTTTTAGAACAGTAATTAAACTTTTGATTTTATTTTAGGAAACGTGTCAAAAATATAGAAACTCCCAAAACTAATAAATATTATAATATTAGCTTCTTTAGCCAATTCCTTGTATCTTCCAATTATTGTTGATTATATTGTTAGCCTGGTTTTTCATCAGGAAATAGTAAAAATACAAATCTTATACATTTTCCATTTCCAAATAATAAAAACAGGAATAGGAATCAACTTGAAAACCAGAAACAGCAGACAAATGCAAACTTTGACACTGATAAGACACGACGAATACAAAACTCCAGGTTACCCCTGTACTTATGTATGTATATGACATTAGTTGTTGTTGATGTTGTTGTTGTTGTCGTCGGCGGTACGAGTGCTCTTACCTATCGGAACTCATCAAATATGCGCGACGAGCACAATACAAAACGTTCCCTGCATGTATGGGATGAGAATAGGGTATGGGTATGGAGTATGTGTACGGGTATGGAGTATGGGATAGTTGGGAATCAGAATCATGCGCAAGAGACGACAGTATTTTGATCATGCGAAAAACGCACGCAAAAGAAAAACATGCGCAGGTACAACAACAACAGCAATGTTGCTGGAAAAGTTGAGCTCGCCTCATGTTCTGTTTTTCCTTGCACACTCGAGTGGCCAAGCAGAGAAAAAGACAGCACCAGAAGCAGAGGCAGAGGCAGAGGCAGCGGCTGAGGCAGAGCAGCAGTGAGTGGGTGCAATATGGTAACCATATTTAAACACTGATCCCGCATGCGTATTTAAATGCATGTGTGTGCGTGTGTGTGTGTGTGTGTGCGGTGCGTGTGCGAGGGAGAGTGAATGCTTCAATGCTGCAGCCAGAAGAAGCGCAAGCCAAACATATAAAATAACCATAGCGGCGAGGGATTCTCTATGGCAGCAACAGCAGCAGCGACGCGTCGACCGACGCTGACGCTGACGACGACGTTGACGCCGACGCCGACGCTGACGACTCAAGTGTTTTGTTCTCGTTGAAGTTTTAGAATTTATTCCGTTTCGGGATTTCAATGCAGACGCACGCGCAGCCCGCTGAGTAAATCAAAACGACAACAACAACAACTACTTTGTGCCCGTTACAATTTGAATGTATTTGGCGCGCTTTCGAAATTAAATCAATCAAACTGACATTGCACACAATTTACGTAGTGAAACCAAAAGGGTTTTTTCGTTGCGCTTAAATTTATCGTTTGCCATTTTTGGCACCGTGCAACGGAGTCTTTCTGGGTGTGTGTGTGTGCGTGTGTACTCAGACTTTTGGCGCGTGCGCATGCGCAACTAGTGAAAGTGCAGCAGCCAGTAAAAATGTATCATAAATTGCATTTGTGAATAGACAGAAAAACAATCGTGCGTAGATTGTCTAAGTTATCGAACGACCTCGAAGCGAACAAGCCCGACACGATCTCAAGATGTTTCTTACTATGGATAATACCAATGCCTTCTTCTCAGGTAAAAGTCTTTAAACAGAGCCAGGATTGGAAATTGAAGCTAGTAAAATAGAATTGAAATAATTATCAATACTAGTTTATCTTAAATTAATTAAAAGCAAAATTGTTAAGGAATGTATAAAAGATAATTTTAACCTGAAGGTGGCATATTAGTTTTTTAAGCAAAATAGCTTTGATTTCAGTTCAAAGCTTAAAATAAAATCTGAGTAAAAAAATATAAGCTGTAAATGGGAGTCAAAAAATTATTAATTTAGCAATTGAATTAAATTAAAATGGATTATTTTCGAAATTTTTAAAACGTTAACATAAAAATATTATAGAACTTAACAAATTCATAAACATTTTTTTTTATATATATGAAAAATAGAAAATCAAGACAAAAACCAACTTTTTTAATTGTAAGTCCATAATCTTGTACCCTAAAGTTTACATCTAGTTGATTATTGAAAATGAAACCAAAACTTGTCTCATCTTCATTTTCTTTAATTTACAGATAATCCATGTTACTTCAATGACAGCAAATCGCCCCGCACGCCGGACTCACAGTCTTCCGGCAGGGGCTTCTCGATGTTCAAGCGCCGCAACTCGAAAGGCAGCAGTCCACGACCTGCTCTGATCGCCAATCCGGAACAGATTCGTCTCATCACATCTGCCAATCTGGATACGACTGTAACNATTGAAAATGAAACCAAAACTTGTCTCTTCTTCATTTTCTTTAATTTACAGATAATCCATGTTACTTCAATGACAGCAAATCGCCCCGCACGCCGGACTCACAGTCTTCCGGCAGGGGCTTCTCGATGTTCAAGCGCCGCAACTCGAAAGGCAGCAGTCCACGACCTGCTCTGATCGCCAATCCGGAACAGATGCGTCTCATCACATCTGCCAATCTGGATACGACGGCAACGATGGCCTTTGGCAGTCCGCGCGGCAGCTTCAACTCGCTGGGCGGTTTCTCACAAGTGAGTTTTCCGTTCTTGGCCCCATAAAATTCCAATTTATCATGTCCGATCTGCGCAACTTCCTGTTTGTTCCGTATTCTCTAACAACTCTTGCATTCTGCTGCTGTTCACCATTTGCCATTTACCATTTCACAGCAATCGTTTGAACTGCAGCCGCTGATGTATTGCCAGCGCTCGTCGAATCCCCATTCGGAGTCGTTTCGCGAACGCCTCGGCTCCTGCAACGAGACGCACAGCTCCCAGTGCCCTGGAGGCGGCGCCGAACACGACGAGGTCTTCAATGCAAGGTGAGTGATCTGGGGCGTGTGGCTGTTGACAGGATGCAGCTGTTGACAGTTTGCCAAATTGCTCAGCCCCCATTCCCATTCCAATTCCCATTACCACTCCCAATTCCGTTTGCCATTCCCCATTCCCCTTTTCCCAATCTCATTAACATTGACTGTGCTAATCGCGCGTTCTTTGCTCCGCTTTCATCTGCCTCCATCTACAGCAAATCCCAGCGCCATCACACGCTGCCAAGCGGCGGCACACGTCGTCACTCGTTCGGCAACTGGGCACAGCAGCGTCAGCTGAACACATCCGCATCCACATGCACATCGCCATCGATTGGACCCAGCTCACCGGATGAGGTGCCCAGCATGCTGGCACCCCGACCGCCCGTGCTATCGCCAAATAAGTTCCGCGGCACCGCGTACCGACGAAGAGGTGAGTCTGCCAAAAATATTGCTTTTCAAAAATATTTAAAATAATAAATTGTGGGCTGTAGGAAATTTGAACAAAATATAATTCAAATAATATCAAATTTAAGATAAAAAAGAACTCAAATATAAATAAAACTTCCTACCTTTCTTTAAACAAAATTTATATTATTATTATTATTTTTAATGATCCCCAAGATTATTTGAGTTATTTTTATTTTTTCATTTTCCCATAAAAATAATATTTTTATATATTCCGCTTAGCTCGATTGACAGAATACAAATCGAGCTGGCTTCTTATGCATTTGTATACCGTTAGTACTGTGACACTAAATCACAATAATATTAGTTCATGCTGAGAAAGTTAAATGTATAAATAAGTAGATTAAAAATTCCATTCGCTGGCCTCAATTCACGTTCGCATTTTTGCACTTTGGCGGCTGTCGGCTTGACAGGGCCGATCCCGAGAAACGAGCTCTGACTCTGTGCATCACGTTTGCATATTAAGTGCTGGTCTGCGCCTCCATCTGCTACTCCTCCACCTCCACCTCTTTATCTTCCTCCTCCTTGTAGTATTTGCTTTTGCAGGCGCCACGAGTCTGGTCTCAGCCACTTTTGCATTTAACAACATTTAAATGTTTACGCAAGTGATAATTGTACATGTGCAATTGTTGTTGTTGTTGCTGCTGTTAGTGGCCATTGTCGCCAGTTTGTCGCCAGTGTTGGCTTTGTTTTGAGGCGTAATGAGCCGCTGCTCCTAACTGACGTTTGCTTCTGGCCTGGCTTGACATTGACAGTCGACGTCGCCTCGTTGTGATGTATGCCACCGAAATGGGGAGCTGCATGCCTGATTGCCCCCAGGCCGGACCCCGAGGTCTTGAATCTCCGATGACTCTGCGTCGTTAAAAGTCATAACTTTATGGTTTATGATTCGCTCAGGACTTTTCCACGGCGATTATTTATAGCCAACAATCCATCTGCGCCTTCAAGGTTGCCATCGACAGCGAATTGACAGTGAGCATAGCCACTTGAAGAACACTTCAGAATAGATTATCAACTCGAAAAGGGGTTAGGACACTTCAGGCACTTGAGTTAAATATTGTATAAAATAAACAATAATTAGATATTGAGAAGNCACTTCAGAATAGATTATCAACTCGAAAAGGGGTTAGGACACTTCAGGCACTTGAGTTAAATATTGTATAAAATAAACAATAATTAGATATTGAGAAGGGGAAAGTATCTAGCTAGGTTTTTTATTTGAATATTATCAAAATTTAGGTAAAAGGGAAAATAAAAGTAAAATTCTTTGGTTCAAATTCCAAGTTAAAATATCGACAAAATTTATAAAAAGTAATATAGAGAAAAATGTATATTTATTTAGGAAATTTCTTACCTTACTTGTAAAATACGAATTTTGATGGTTATTCAAAAAAGAAAAACAATCGTTTCACTCGACATTAATAATAATAGGTTTGCATAGTTGTGTGTCACAATTTATAGAACTAACGGCGACACAGTTTGACAGGCCCCACGCAGAGGCGAATTATGGCCAGCGACCATTTATGCAGTCGCTGAACAATTGCAATTACTATTCCACTTTGTCACAATGAGCGCACGTCAATTGACCCATTTGCAAGCTCGGCGGCAACTTCAAATTTAACACCTAAATTTATGGCAAAAACAAAACAACAAATATATTATCAATTTCCCCCATGGCTGGCCATATTCAGTTCAAAAACGAGTTCATAATTTTCAAATGTTCAGCTATCAAAATGCAATATGCAAATTAGATAAACATTGCCACAAGTCGCAAAGTGTGTGCGTGTTTGTGTTTGTGTGGGGCACACATTTCCGGCAAAGTGCAGTTGCAATTGCATTTTGCTGTTCGACTCTCCAATTGTCGGAACATATTGACGGTGCAACATGGCGGATACGCAACCTGCGCGGAAAAGGCAGCCAACAACAAATTGAAAAGAGTCAATAAACGAATCGTTGCGTTGCGCCTGCACAGTGGGTGTGGCTGCCATGACAAGCAGAAACATAAATTGAAAATTTGCACAATTGTCAATAAGCCAGGGCCAGAGGCGAGGAGTTGTTGCCGCCGAAGTTGGCCAACAGGAACTTTGCATAATTGTTGCCAGTGGCCGTTGACTGTTTGGCTGTTGTTGTTTCTGTACATGTTGTTGTTGTTGTTGTTCAAACGTGTTAATGGCACGGAAGCGTGAACTCCACACATGCACTCCAAACAAACAGCCAACTATTTTGCATATGGCGCGTGCCAAGCAAACATTTGGCCAAATTTGGCAACATGCTTTAGGCCAATTGTGCATACAAATACTGTGCGGCAGCAGCAGCAACAGCACATCAAAGCCACAATAAAGAAAGGCAAAAAACAAAAGGGGGAGAAGAACACAAAACAACAAGTAAACAGCCAGCGAAAGGGGGCTGTTCTGGGGACGTCAGGCAATGTGCCATATATCAATTTATATACTGTTTTAATTGCTCGGCTGCAACTGTGGCAGGTGATTTCGGGTCAAACGTCAGAATTGCTATTGCGATGCATTGCACTTGTTTATGAGTAAGTGCCAGAAGCAATGGCGTGGCATGTGCAGCATGGTGCATTCAATTCTCAGAACATCTGTTCATCAGATTACACACACACACACACACAGAGAAGCACACAAATGCGCCCAAACAAAGAGGAGCCGCCTTTGTGGAAGCCAATCTGCCCTCGCCTGAATTTCTGCTACTGCTGGAGGGGTTCAATACACTGACTAGGTCTGCATAAACATAACCCTGCTGCGCTGCATAACAAGCAGCAGACAAATCCTATTGCGAGGGGAAAATGTTAGCTTTGCTGAATTTCCTTGACCGGCAGCCATATGNAGCCAATCTGCCCTCGCCTGAATTTCTGCTACTGCTGGAGGGGTTCAATACACTGACTAGGTCTGCATAAACATAACCCTGCTGCGCTGCATAACAAGCAGCAGACAAATCCTATTGCGAGGGGAAAATGTTAGCTTTGCTGAATTTCCTTGACCGGCAGCCATATTCAGTTTCTTTCCTTCCCAAACGCCAACACCTGTTGCATTCATAAATATTATTCCAAAATTGTTGAATCTCAGCTCAAAGCATACTTCATTTACATAATTTTGGGCCTGCCTGGAGGTCTGCGGAGGATAACATAACAAGCGTGCTTACATTTTGCTCACGTCCGAATGTGAAGTCTCCTGTTTTTTTCTTCTTCTCATTTTTCTTTAGCTGACTATTTTTAAACCTTTTCTCACATGTGTAGTTAGAGCCAGCGCACAGTGGTTCAATATTTATCAAAAAAGAGTTTAAGAAATATAAGTTAGCATAGGATATAAGTTAACATAATACGCAATATATAATCTTAAGGATATATTACTTATTTCCCATTTTTTCTATCTTTTTCTGGAAGTATTGCATTCTCCATAATGCGCTTGGATACTGAGAAATGAAAAAGACTTTGTTTATATCTTCCTTTAACCATTCAGTTGGCACCATTTTAAGCCGAACTCAAAAACTCTGCGCATTTCCAAAGTATTTTGCGTCAATTTATATGCTAAGATATAAATATGTATGTATATTTGCTTTTATATGTATTTCTTGGCACATTTAAATTTATTACATTTATAGTGCCCGTTGCCCTTGTCTGCAGTTTCTGTCGCTGCCATTTAAATCAAAATATTTATCCATTTATTTATACACGAGTGCGAGTCTGTCCGACTGCGTTTCTGTCTGCTGTCCATTTGTAACTCGAGGCGATTCCTAACTGTTTTCAGCGTCTTGCGACGTATTTGGCTTGAGAATAACGCAACTGGCAAATCTGTTGGTAAAAAAAAAGGAAAAATAAAATAGCAAAAACAATGAAATTGGCGCTGCTACCCACTTAAAATGCCATAATTCCGTTTATAGCCTGGCTCAAACTGGGATACGAACTCGGTAGCTCGCACTTAAAATGGAAAGCGTGTAAATTAAACGTCACGGACACGTACAACAACAACAACAATAACATCAAGACCCAGCGTTGACTTTTATTATTTTATAATCTTTTGAATGCATTATTTATCAAGAGAGTCGCTCAGCTATAGAGAAAATAAGAGAGCGATTGATTGGGAGTCGCTCTCTCCCTCTCTCTCTCTCTCTCGTGCTTTGACTATATCGATGGCTCATTATTATTCTTGGCATTCAAAATTGTTTTGGCGGCCCAAGCTAAGCCGAGCCGAGCCGACAGCTTTAGCCAGCTCCCGTCCGCCAGTTGAAGTTGAAGGACTGTGGCAACTTGACGTTGCGCATGCGCAGCTAACTTGACTGAAGCGCCATTGCCACAGAGCTACAAGTGTATGAGTGTGTGTGCGAGTGTGCGAGTGTGTGTAATAATACATACAGCGATGTGCCTTTAAAGTGCTCGGACAGCCACTTGATATAGTTGAACATTCGTATTAGTATCGGATCTAGGCAGCCAAAATGCGGCTTAAAATCGAAGACATTGAAATGGAAACGTTCTGCTGCGGTGAGTACTCTCTGGTTTGGACCCCACGTAGTCGAAATTGAGTGAAATGAAAAAACACTTGGAATCATTGCCATTAGTTGTGAAGTGCACTCGAAGAAAACAAGAAAAACAGCGGTAATCAATTACGACAGAAAATCGAATTTCTACCATTTGAAATTAAGGCACGTAGCTAAATCAAAGCAAATGCCGTCACTTGGTGAAAAAAGGGTTCGTTTTTGAAGTGAGCGACTAAAAAGGGTTCCATTTTATTTCTATTATTTATTTATCATTTTTTTTTTTACACATTAGGCAACAACTGTGGGGGCTTATTTTGTAATTAAAGGATTTGAATTTCCGTTCAATTGACAGCCATAACATGAATTCAATTTCCGTGTACGTGCGGCAGTTGCAAGACTGTTGTACGCTGCATTATAATCCTGCAATACAATACCATTAACACACAGCACGTGTGCGCGTGTGTGTGTATCTAAACCGGCAGACAGACGCTTCAAAATATGATTTGGGGGACGCAGCACTCGAAAATAGAGCACAGATTGAATTTCCGCTGAGGCTGTGCCATTTAAATCGTCTAGACTAGGTTTTTTGTTTTTTAATTAATAACAAAAGTAAGAAAAAAATAATTTAAAAATGAAAACGTAGACGTTGAGGGGTCGCTGGCAGAGCCAGACATTTGAACAGGGGCATCCTTTGCCTGAACTGAGGGGGCCCCGAGCAGCTCAGCTGCAACCCCAAGCCAGATGTGCATCGATGCTGGGCAAGAACAAGAGCAGCTAAGCGGCAGCAGCAGCAATAGCGCGTGCTCTCAACTAGGCTTCAAAAATTGTAATTTGTGTATATTTTTTTTCATTGCTTTTTGTTGCTGTTATTTTGTGACGGCCGCGTGCCGACGTCAAAGCAAAATAGATGTTTAAAAATAGCGAAAGGCAGGCAGCAATTATAATTGAAAGGGCTGTGCGTGATGGAAATGCTGAGGAGTAACGCAATCAAATGTGCGGGGTGCTAGGGGGCAGGGGCGCAGGCGCAGGCGCAACGTCTGGTGGCTCGCAAATGTGGCAGGTGCCGTTGAATGCAGCAAAAGATATGAGCATAAACATGCGCATATGTATGTATGCATTTATTTATATATGCAACTGCGGCCAACAACAATAATAACAACAGCAACTACAACAATAACAGAAAAAAGTAACGTACAATTTGCAGCTGCAGCGACGCTGGCAGCGACGCACGCACCGGAAATCGCTCATAGAAGGCAGCAGCAGCAGCAAAGAAAGCATAAATGAGCTGGTGTGCGAGTTGCTCCCTGTTTTGTGTATGTGTGTGTGTGANCACCGGAAATCGCTCATAGAAGGCAGCAGCAGCAGCAAAGAAAGCATAAATGAGCTGGTGTGCGAGTTGCTCCCTGTTTTGTGTATGTGTGTGTGTGAGAAAGTAAAGATGAAATTTCGTGCTTTTCATTATTTTTTAAAGTGTTCACATAAAACATATCAATATACACATTAAGTTATCGATAAATCAATCAAATATTTTGCACTTTTGACTGCAAATATTAAACCTGTTTAACTATCCATATTTGTCACGCACTCATCTCTAGCGTGCAGCATAAATTGCACGCAGGAAACGCACACACACACAACAGAAATGCATACAAAGCCAAGATCTCTTGCTATCTCACTCACCCGCAACGCACAGTAAAAATGTGTAAGCGGAGCATCTCCCTCTCTCTTTCTCTGTCGCTCCCTTTTCCACACTCGGGCATGGCACGGCTTTAATAAACGGAAATGAAAAATTTGAGATGATTGTTGTCAAGTTGTTGTCACTGTTGTTGTTTCATTTTTTATATAAGCTTAAAAAAAAAACAAATATGATAATCATAAAATGCGACACTGCGCCAACTACTTAGTGACAAGAAATGCAAAAATGCGGGCTTTTTTAGTGCTTTAAGTACTTAAAAGTATTTAAGCAATATTTGTACTCACGCCAATTAACCTTGGAAGATTTAAATTTAAACAATATAGCAAAAACAATTAAGGGAACACATTAAAAAATTTAAATAACCGCTGCAAGGCTTTCTAGACCGTTAAATAAATAAATGCTCCTTTTGAGTGGATTATAACTTCGCCAAAGAGTTCTCATAACTAACAAAATCAAATGATGTGTGAGATATTA
>SCDT01002376.1:12230-25410 GCA_004143765.1 Drosophila melanica | reverse complement strand
TTATATTATATATAATAGATTAGAATATAATATAGTGTTACGAAAGTGTTACCTTTAAATAGGCCATCAGCAGCAGCGGCAATAACGTGAACGGCACCAAATAAAGTAATGCGGGCTGTGCGGCTTTAAACACCTCCGAGCTGACCGTTGCCGTTAGCAGTCCCAGGAAATAGCTATGGGAAAGTGGGTGCAATTGTGAAACAACATCAACTTACAAGACTTGCACTCAACTTACCCCAATAAGGAACAATGAAAATATGTTAGCCTGGATCCAACACCCTTTGGCGGTGGCAGTGTTGGATCCGAGGTGAAGCCCTGGGATTTTTTATAGGCATCATAGCGTAGCACAAAGCACAACAGCAGTCCGGGCATAACCACATCGCCCAGGCCGAGCATTGAGAAGTGTCCCGTATTGTGTATGCTGGGGAAAACCAGTTTTCCCGGCAAATTCAGCTTAGGTGTGTCCCGAACAATGCCGCCCAAATTCAATTTGCGCGCCACAATGCCAACGGGATTATCGGCGGGTCGTGTGGCCACCTTGACCATCACATTCGTGCTAAATATGTACGATGATAGAAACACCCAAAAGACGTCATAGATCAGCAGACCGGTCAACAGCAGCGTCGACACCTTCAAACTGGGCAATCGCACAAACGCAATAAATGCAACACACAGGCCCATGCCCATGGCTAAAATATGTTACGAAATATAAATACATTATTAATTATAATTTGCAAGATGATTTTACGGTCGTACCATCCATTAGCAGCCAGTGCCCAGTGAGCACCCAAACGCACACAATCGAAACGGAGAGTGTGAAGCTAAATAGCTCCGCTGCCGTAAATCGTCCACAAATGCCAAAGGAGAAGCGTTTGCCATCCGTGCAGGGACGTATTATGTACTGGCACATGGGCAACAGCAGGAATGCCAGCGCCACTGTGGCGATAACTATAAAAAGAAGTGGATACAAGTCGAATTAATAGCAGCAGATGTGCATAACATATTACACGTTCCACTCACTGGCTGTGCACACGGCGAAGAGCAGCTGCATCGAGTCGAAAAAGAAGAACATGATTAGCAGCGATATGGAAGCACCCAGTGGCAGACACAGCGCATGCATCGTATCCAGCGTGGCAAACTTATCAGCTGCAATAGAGTCGACTTAATGTCATTAGGATTTAATATCTGGTTGACAGAGGTTTGCATATATATTGTTTATAAATTAAAAATAGCCAGAAAAATTATATGAACTCATTTGAGTTCTTTTTTAATATTCCCTGCAACCTATAAAATAATTCTATAGAATTGGACAGATAATAAAGCACATCGAGTTTATACTTGATATTATTTATGAAATTAGTAAAATTTAATTAAACGATAAGAACTTTTCATAAGAAATTATATATGAAAGATTGAACCGAAATAATTTGAACGAAAAACAAATCATTTTATAGATGTTTTTAGCTCTTATATATATATCTAGTGCATAAAGCGTACTTACTCGACTCTTTCTCGACCTGCTCGCCGGTGAGCAGATTCGTCATGGATTCGTTGCGTTTCTTTTGCTCGCGCTCGCGCGCCTCCTGTTCAATGTTGAGGCTGCGAAAGCTGCCGTAGACGATCAGCAGCATGGATATAAGGCAGGTGGATACGCGCGAGGAGTCCATCACGCTCGACACAGTCCAATGTAGTTCGCGATATTCAGATCCAGCTGCTGCTGCTGCCGCTGCCGCTGCCGCCGCTGCACCCCCGCCGACACTGCCGCCGCCAACGCCACCGCCACCACCAGTTTGCGCGCCGGCGCTGCCGTGCGACATGCTCGGTCAGAAATAAGCCAAAGAGTTGGCTTGTGCCGCTGCGCAGGACACTCTTGAGTTGGACCAGTCACAGTATCAGCAGCGGTATCAATTGTTATCAGTGCGCGCAGCTGCGACTTTTCTGCGTTTGCTGCTTATCTGCCTTTGCTGCCGCTGCTGCTGTTGCTGCCGCTGCTGCTAAACGTTGTTGTCTCCGCGACGGTGTTGGCTGCAATAAAACTGAAATTTGTTATTAGGATAGTGATAAGCTTGTGGTTCGTGTTTGTTCGTGACCTGCCTTAGTAAACCCGGACAAAAAAAAAAACAAACATAAATGTTGAAGTCGGGTGTAACCGACTGCGTAATACATTTTAACAGCTTAAAATGGTTGAAAACGGTCCTCATTATTATTGTACTATTTAATATTATTGTATTGTAATTTATGAAGGGGCTCGATCCAAAAAAGGTGTCATCCGAAAATTGTCTGTACAATTTTGTTTGATATATAAGACATGGATTTTAACGGTTTGCCGTCAGGCTGACACATCAAAACTGGGTGTATGTAGCTTAAAGACTGAGGGAAATATTTATTGGGATATAGAAAAAAAAACTTTTTATCTTTTCCGTATATCTTATACAAACACAATACAATATTTTGATTTTGTGGCCTCGTGTGTGTTTAGTTTATTTCGCCTTGTTTACTCTCTCTTCTATTTGTTCTGTGTTTCTAGTAAAACTATAAACAGCTGCCCCGACACAAAAGTTGTACACACACTCGCAGCAGAAACAAATAACAAATTGTATGATTTATGCCGAGTACTTGCTTAACGCTCGCAAAACCTCAAAATCCCAAACATAAAGCAAAAGGTTAACTTTCATACGGGTTTAAGTTTTGCACCCCACCGCCGCCAAAGCGGAACAGAGGAAAGCAACAATTGCTGCCAATGTGTGAGAATTAGTATAAATGGGCCTAAGCATACAGAAGAAGGCCATAAAAAGTAGCTGGAATAAATTATAAAAGCATTACCCAGTTTCTGTTATGCTCTTCCCACTTGTAGTTAAAGCTCATTGTTGTTGTTGCAGTCGCCTAGTGTTATTCTTGCAACAAATTCTATGGCATATTTACTCAAGCTACTGTTTAGATACCCATGATTGTAGTTGAGTCCATTGGGTATGCATAATATGCAGTCACTTAAGCTCTTTTTTAAATAATACTTTAAAGATCAAACAAACAGATTGTTGATTACATATTTAAAAACTTTTCAAACTATTCTTCCTTGAATTTTTGATCATGAATTTCTGTTATATTATAAGCAAAGCTGACAGCTTTGGTGTTTAAAAAGGGATTCATTTTATTTAAGTACTTTAAAACATTAATTGCTTGAAAAAATTTAATTTAAACAGATATATTACTTTCAGAATTGCTTCTCATAAAAAAATACACGTATTTTATACATGCTTAGCATACTTTTAAGCATAAATTTAAAATTGAAAAGAGGTATAAATTAAAAAAGAAATATATAGTTTTTTTTTCTCAGTATTAAAACACTTTTCCCTAATTGTATCAAAAAATATTGAATATGGCTATATGTTAGTTTAATTTAAAAAAAAACTAAACATAAAAATAATAATGGTGCAAATGGTAAAACATTTGTACTTTTTGGTACACAAATAATATGATCGAGTGGCAAGTGTGCTTGTTAATGTTGTTGCTGCTGTTGTTGTTACTGGGTTGTTGCACTTGTGCTCTGTTAGCGCACTGTTACTGCTACTGTTAGGCGCAGTGCGCTGTTAATGATAATAAAGCCGTTCGTTAATTAAGAAGTGAAGTGCAAGACAAAAGCGAAACAGTTGCCAACAACTTCCTAGTTAGCTGTCTAGTATTGTTGTTGTTGTTGTTGCCGCATGTTGCCAAGTGCCGTTGCGCGCACTAAATAATATGCTTTGTTCGAAATGCAAAGCATATGCTGTATGTATGTGTGTGTGTGTGGGGGGCATGCAAATGATTGAAATATCTATCTGTGTGTCCCCCTTTTCGATGCAACAATTTAACAGTTCCCACACGTTGCACGCTCGTTAAAATTGTCAGAGCGAAAAAACAGACTAATAGACAGACAGACTATTAGACAACGTGTTCAGTCAGTTAGGGGTAAGGGCCGAGAGGCTCTAATTAAAAAAGATAAAAAAAAGACAGACCTGCATATAATATGTATGTGATCAAATATACTTAATTGAGGCAAATTAAGAAGCCTTACAAATATGTATGCACACTGTCACACACTCGCACTCGCGTTCACTTTCTAATTTGCAGCCCGCCTAATAATAATAGCTTACAGAAGAGTACAAAGTAATTGGTCAGCTGTGGCCGGCACTCTAAACTGCCCACATCGAAGGTGAAAGTGAAATTAACTTATGAGACGCTCAAACGGCGAGCGGAAAGCCAAAAAAAGCTACACATGCAGTGGTGGCCATATCATTAGATACACTATTTTGTTTTTTTTTACTTAAGAGAAATATTTATATACACACAAGTTATTGTTGTTCATGTTTTTTCTTAAAAGAGAATTTAATTAATATCAAAACCACCACTGTATATATAACAACATATATGCAAAGCAAGTTGCTGATTTTTGCTGTTTGGCTTTTGCACTACTTCAATAATTTTTTGGCCAACACACACACATACAAAATAACAACAACAGCAAAACGGCCTCGCAACTGGCTTCAAATGCAACACTTGTGAAATTTTATATACACAACAACAACCGTAACAAAAACAACAAGAAGAAACCTCAAAGCGCAGGCTAAGCTTTTTTCTTCTTGTATGTTTAGACTCCATTTGAACGGTCGCCGCACCGCTCCACTGCGTAACAAAATTACAAGGCACACACACACATACACATACACAAATGCTCGCTCGCTTGCTCTCTGTAAACTGAGAGGGGTTAGGGGTAAGAGCAGGGGCTGGTCTTTAATTACTAAAACTTAGACGCAATCAGCAGCAGCAGCCTGTTTCAATTTCATTGCACCTCGATGAGGTGTACACTACTTGGGGGGGTCGGGGGGTACGGGTGCGGGCGCGCCTGCTTGGGGTAATGCTTGTGCTTACTTTACCCTTCTCTTCACATTTATATTCGCGTTAGGCTGTGTATTTTGTTTTCTTTTTGTACCGATTTTCTTTGCGTTTTGGTTGGATATGCCAAAGCAGCTATATTTTTTGTGCACACATTTTGATTTTTGTGAATTAGCTGCACATTCCACAGTTTAATCTTCAGCAGCGGTTTTTTTTGTTTTTACTAATAATGCATTTTTCACTATTATTTCCCTTTGCACTCTTTCACTGTTTTTTTCTGATGGAAAAACAACGAACTGCGAGTGTGACCCAACAGCGCGAAGTTATAAATGTTAGCAATTTTTCAAAAATAAATTTGTATCGATAGTTTAGTAAGTGGTACTGTGAAATAACGATATTTTCGCATATCGATGTATTGGTCTAAAATATCAAACATCGGAAACTAACATCGATGTTTAAAATTAACATTAATAACATTGATATATCGATGTTTCTTCGATGTTTTGTCCTGCTCTAATAAGTGGTATTTTCAAGCACGGCCACACTTCTGCAGACGCGATTGAGAGAGCGCCGCTGCTGCTTCGATGTACAAATAAAAATTTAAAATTATTGCTAAATGCAACGCGCTTAACGGAAAAAAGGATATTAGTGATTAAAGTAAAAAGTGAAACTAAACGACGTTTACATAAGAAAAGGGTGCCAAACGCATTGTTTAAATAAAGTGAGCCTGAGTGCAAGTGTAGAGAAATTGCATCGAAGGCTGTAAGGGGCGAGCGCAGCTTCTGAGTTTTCGTCGAACGAATCTCGGCGACAGGAAGAAAACGAAAACTGAGCGTAGAAGTTAAAAAAAGCCATAAAATGGGTCTCAACGGCTGTTGTTCGTGTGTCAAATATTTGATGGTCCTTATAAACATCTTATTTTGGGTAGGTATGCAAGGCGACAACAACAACAACAACAAAGCCAGCCAGCTTACTAATACAAAATTGAACTGGAACACATAAACACACACACACACATACACACACATATGAACTTTGCCTTTGCTTTGCTCGCGCGCACGCTCTCTGCTGCTGCGCTGCTCGCTCCCTACTCCAATAAACAATAGAAGTTCCGCTGTGGGTGGAGAGTATGCTACGCACACCCACACACAAGTTCATACATAGATATAGACAGACAGCAAAAGCATCGCGGTCCCCCTTCCTAGTGCTGCTCCCACACATTGTTGTGTTGTTTTTCTTGTTTTCTTGTTGGCCTTTTCCTGTTGGTTTTTTTTTGTATTTTTATATGCGTCCCTTGTTCTTAGTTTTGAAGTCAACTTCTTGCCACACACCTTCGTTATTCTTCATTCATTGCTTCAGCAACGCCTGTGTATGTATCTGTACACACACACATGCTTACTATTTTTTATGTAGGAGCAGGACCTACATTTGGCGCCTTTTGGGTGCGCCACTCCCCACTTACCGCTCTCTCGTTTTACAGTTAAAAGGGTTCAACGTTTTCAGCGGCATGTGTGTATGTGTGTGTGTGTGTTTTGTTGTTGTAGCTTTACGCAATTTACTATTTCGCCATCGCTTCATCGCTTGTGCTTTTAATTGTTGTTTGTTTTATGTTGTTTGTGTTTCAGTTTGTTTTAATTATATTTTGTTCTTTCGTTAACATTTTCATTTTCAATTTTACATTTAAATTTGTTTGTTAGTTAGTTGTTGCTTCTTCGATTTTTCCCTATAGTATTTATTAGTCAAATCTATTTTCGAACAACCCAAAAAAAATGTTTTTGCTTTCGTTCCGTGTGGATGTGATTTTTGGGTGGGGTGGGGGGAAGATTCTTGTTTGGCCACAGTGGTACGAATAGCTTGTGAAAAAAAAAACAAAAAAATATTTGAACAAATTTTATTATCAGTTTTATATTCAACTAATAATAATGCAAACTGGTTTTTAAACAGTCTTAAACTTAGAATTCAAATATTTTTAAAATTGTGAACCGAAGCTTAAACCTCGCCTAATGAACCGAAACCAGATTTATAGACGAAACATTGATTTATTTTTTTGTGAGGTTTAATATATTTATATTAGATATTTTATTACAATGAATAATTTGTAAGTAACTCAGTTTGCTTATCTTGCCTATTGTATTTAAAATATAAAAAATACCTCATCAAGACCGTTTAAATAAAAATAATTTAAAACAGCTCTCCGATTTATAAAAAATAATAAATGGATACTTAGATTATAGATTTTAGTCACAATGGACATTTATAAAAAAAAATTTACACAAAAATGCTTCTCGAACAAATACCTTTTATATCAATTTTATGTGTTTTAGCTGCAATTTTAATTTTAGCTTTTCCATGAACACTTGCGGCACTGTGACACAGTTTTCGAAGCATTTCCATTTTCATCGGCATCGCTGCGGGGCATCGTGATCAAACGCCACGATCTCAGTTGACGCTGATGCTCTGACGTTCCATTGATACCGCCCGATCCGGCCGTCGCAGATGCCGTCATATAGTTTAAGGCTATGACTATCCACCTCGCCAGCTGGTGGACAACTAGAGTCCGCCCGTCTGTCCGCCTGCCTGGCAATTAATTTAGATGATTTGCCCCCTTTTGTTTTGCTCATAAATTATTGTGCTATTTTTCGCACAATTATTCATACGAAAAAGTGAAATTGACTGTGTGTATTTAATATGCGTTAAATATCGCAAGAACGAAACAGAGCGAGGACATTTATCAGCGATTCTCTCTAGTTTTCGTTGTCCTCTTTCCTTTCCATTTTACAGTAATGTAGGTCATGTAAGGAGCTTGCACTGTTATTAAACATTTACTTGCACGCGACATTTTACTTACATAGTATACATAGCATACATTCAACCATACACACATAAATCAAATCAAATTCTGCCAATTGCAACATTTTTA
Source organism: Drosophila melanica (assembly GCA_004143765.1). Classification (NCBI taxonomy): domain Eukaryota; kingdom Metazoa; phylum Arthropoda; class Insecta; order Diptera; family Drosophilidae; genus Drosophila; species Drosophila melanica. The sequence goes on along the minus strand of SCDT01002376.1, from coordinate 17,621 downwards.
TTACAACTTCATGCTTATTTTTGTTGTTTTCTCCTTCATTCATTCACTCACACTTACGCACCTCAGCAGAATGCACTTTTCTGTGACCCATTTTACATGCATTCTCTTCTCTTCGCGGACACTTCGCTCTCCGCTCTCCTGAACTCGCGTTCCTAGCGCAACTCGCAGACCACCCGCATGCAAAAGCTGGGCTTATGTATTTCTGTCTCTTTTTTGTTGTCTATACTCTTGCAGTGGGCATTTGAATTTTATCACTATGCATCGCATTTACGACCAAAAAAAATGATCTTCCTCTGTATTAAAAGGCTGTGAAAAATATGTTGGTTAACCAAATAATTGCTTTTAAAAATATCTGCATATTGTATATGGTACTATAGTACAGGGTGGAATTCTCGACTAGAGCCATCTTACTTTTTTTTCTTACAAAACATCACTTGCAACATTCGCGAGTCAAATCGAGGAACATTATAAAGTTACAGCATTATAAAGGTGTATCATAAATAAACAAAATAAAGGAAATAAATATATACTCTGTACGAGTTTCTTTTACACATTACTTTTAACTCCGTGACTAGTATTTACGCTTTCAACATTTAAGTTGTGGTTAAGTTATTTTGTTTTTCAGCTATTTTCTTTCTAAGTATACACATACATACACATACATATGTACGTGCTACCCTCCCGCAATGCGGTCATACTCAAACCATTTTGCAACATCGCACATGGCACATTGCACGTTTCAAACTCTGCCTTGATTGGTGTTTCGAGTAGTGTAACTTTAGTCCGCTTTCATATTTATATATAGAAAACAATGTATAATTTCTGATCAAGAAACTGAAGACCCAGCAAACCAAACCAGGTTAACAACCGAATCTTGAACCAAACCAATCTAACTAAATCTGCAAATATTAAAGATTCTTAAATATACACATATGTGTATATATTTCTTTTTGTTATTTCATCTAATTGAAACATGTAAATAGCAAGATACAGTTAATTTGGTTTCATCAACCTCAAGTGCTCTTGTAATAGTCTTCTTTTTATTACTTTGGCTTGTCTCTCTGCGTAATCTTATCGGTGACAGAAAAAGTAGAAGGGCCTAGACGAACAAATATTACAATGCACCAAATTCCAGCATTACGAAATCAGTTGGTAAACCTGATGAGGTAGCAATTTAATATTTGAACAGTATTCAGTGAAGCTCATTTTTTATGAATGTTTACCCGCCAGGCAAAAACATGCTTTTGCTGTACTCGCTTCACTGTAAATGTGCTGTGTTAAAAACAAATGCAAAAAGTGTATTCAATTTCCATAGGAATTAAGCTCGACTAGATCTCGACTAGATACTTAATTAATACGAGCTACCAATTATTTAATAAAATATTATAAGCAACTAAGCTTGATATGTATATGTATGTATATGTACTAATATAATAAAAGCAATAAAAATATTAAGCGAGTGCTAAGCACACTCCATTTTTTAAATATTTCTATTATTGCAATATGAATGTGGATAGTAATTTTGGATTCGATGGACAGCTTATATTGATTTTGCAAGTCTCTTTTAACAGTATAAAAAATCAAATTTTCATTCAACTTTTCTTTATAGTTATAAAAATACAATATGCTAACAAATCTTATTTTGTAAGGGGTATTTAGATTTCAACACCCAGATACTTATAAACGTACACAACAATTCGTATTTGAATTATAATTTTTTCAGTTCCAATTTGGAATGAAATGAGCCAAAAAATATGGAAATTTGTGCGCATATGTATTTACTTATTAGGAATATAATCAGCTTTGAGTACAGTATATATAGTATACGAGTAATATGAGTACACAGCTGAAAATATTGCCGGGCATATTATAAGATCCATCCAGCCGCACTAATCCACTGCCAAAAGATAAGGTTGTGGCGATTGTTTCAATGTCTTGGCAAATGTTGCCAAGTACACAAAAGCAAACAAAAATACAAGCAAAACAAAAAAATGAAAAAAAAATGTGGCTCTTAATTACATTAAAACGTAAACACGGAAATTCACACAAACAAATTGAGTTGAAATGATGAAATATATAAAAATTTGTCTGTCTGCTGACATCATGAGTTACCAACGAACTATGTTTCATAATGCTCATGGGGGGTGTTCGGGGAATACGTACAGATTCTTGGCACGACTTTTGCCGCCCGCTTTAATTGCCGCCCCTTCGAGTGGGGCGTGCCGCACAGTTACACACACAGACATGGCGTCATTGAGGCATTTTACTGCAAATGTTTGGATTGATGAGATTGAGAAAATCACCAAACAAACGAATGAGCACATGACCTATTTAGAAAACCTATTTTCAGATTTTGTAACTCTTTCTGGCTTTTTACAGCTCATCGGTTTGACCATTGTGATCACCTCGCTGTGGATGTTAACGGATCCGACGTTTATGCTGTCGATGACACAATCGTACAATCATTATCATATAGCACTCTACGTCTTTTTGGCCATTGGCATACTGATCACACTCGGCGCATTCTTTGGCTGTTTGGGCGTATGTCGCGAATCTCAGTGTCTGCTTGTCTCGGTAAGTGGAGCCCAGCTGTAAATCTCAATTAAAATGCAAAACAACCAATGCCCACACATCCTGCCCCGTCTGCACGTCTGAAATTTGTACGATTGCTGTTTGTTTATTTACGCCCATACACACTTGCGAACGGATCCCATTCATAAAGTTTTAAATTGCCAACTCTTTACAGTTCTTCTGTGTTATACTCATTGTAATGGTGGCGCAAATCGCAGCCGGTGCCTGGGCCTTCCACAACAAAGACAAACTGGATGATATTGTGCGAGCGGCGGTCAAATCGTCTGTGCAGGAGGAGTACGGACAGTCTAGCATGAGTTCCCGCACTGTCACCTTTGATGCGCTTCAAAAGAACGTAATTATTATTCATTAATGTAAATTTAAAGTTGAATTGATTAATTTATTTATTGTTTTTTTCAGTTTAAATGCTGCGGCGCAGATGGACCTGGAGATTGGGCCACGAGTCGTTTTAACAATGTGGATCGCACGAATATCGTTGATATTGCTGTATCGTCCATGAATGTGCTTTACAATATACCTGAATCGTGCTGCAAGGAGGATATCAAGGATAACGAATGTGATAAGTGGCGTATTTTGAAGTTTGGCGGACCATTAAATACGTACATTTACCAGCAGGTAAAATCAAATAATGTATAAAGTCCATGTCGTTGCATTGTCTTTAGTGAAAGCAGAAGTTAGCGCACTTTAGATAGTTCTTAATAAGTAATAACAAAGGTTATTAATATATAATATTTTTTTGAGTATCGATATGCCCTTCGACGCTTAGTCGCAACCGTTTATCATTGGGTGTGTTTCTCTTTGTCCATTGATGGCTATCGGTGGTTTTTAAGCACCATCAAACTGTATACCATAAAAATTAATAACCCTTTACGTTAATAGTTTTGTTTCTTAACGCCCAAGTTAATAAAAATTCTACGCCTGACACAAGAACGATAAAAATGTATTAATTATTATTGATATTACGCACGCATTTTGAATGTCTGTGCAGAAACTTTTCTTATAGCGGAATTCGAATAATAAACAATCAATAAACATTTGATTGCAATGAAAATGAGAAGCAGACAAATACAAACAAGACATATACACACACACACACACACACACACATACACCAGCATACAATTTGTGTGTATTCTGTCTGACGTTCTTATTAATTAAATTTTTTTTGTATTTTTGCTTTGCAGGGCTGCGTCGATAAGCTGATCGAAATCATTCATGAGAATTGGGTCGCAATTTTCGCAATTACCGCCGCTGTTATTTTGTTGGAGCTGCTGTCTTTGACCTTTGCCCTGAGCCTGTGCTGTGCAGTGAGAAATCAGCATTATAAGGCCTGAGAATTACTGAATTCCCATAGGGAAATAACTGACGATGAGAAGTACTAACAAACCAAATGTAAACTAAAGCAGAAGCGTTACTAAAAACAACAACAATTGGAGCGAACGAAATGCATTTAGCACTGACAACAACAACAAGATGAATAACAACAAGAACAACATCAGTAGCAACAGCTGTAGCTGGCTACATTTAAAGGCTGTCAGTCCTAGCAGATACTTTAAAACATTTTTGTAGTACTTTAACAAACAATAACTGAGCAATTTGAGCAAGATTTGAAATCGACAAAGAGTCGCAGAAACTTTATATGAACTTGATACGCAGAAACTTTTCTAAATAATTTCTACATAAACAGAGAACAAATCACAATTTACAATAGCATCAAACATAACTTTATACACACAGCAGTAAACTTCTTAATATTAGGATAGTCTAAACGCATAAGTCAAAAAGTTTCAAATTAAAAGAAAACAAACATTTGCATAAAGTTAGGAAAATTAAATATATATATAGTACGACACACATACTATATAGAATTCATACATTAGCCATATAATAAGCACAGTAAAACTTATTTGCCAAAAACATGAAATTATTTATGCAATCATGTTTCTGTTTCAAATTTGATGTTCGAAACATATTTTGAAATCAATCAAATGAGCATTCCACAAGTAAAAATGATGAATGAATGCGAACTTTTAGTTATGATTCGGTGTTGCCATCCAAAGATTCAAACCCAAAAACTCGTCTCATTTCTCTTGTGTAAAATCATGTGCTAAAAATATTAAGTAAATATTAAATGAAATTTGTTGAGCTTCGAGATATTAAATGCCAAATATTTTATGTATTTACAAAATTTGTTTTAACATCCAATGTTAAGTAACAGTACACTGTTAACCAAGTAACATTTAGCTTTCGTTAGAAGCGCTGCACTGTTGATTATGCTGTTAACTGACAGCCCTCTGTAAAATACCCTGCCATTTATTAATTACGCTCGAAACGACACACGCTACTCAAACACACACATACTTTTACGAACTGAACATTTATCGAACGAATATATTATTTATTATTAATTAATCCAAGTACAATTAAACAGTAACAAACAAAAGTACATCATGAATCTATATTTACTAGCTGAGAAGACGTATTTTTTGTACAACACTCTCGACCCTTACATTTACAAACATACATCCACACACACACACTACATATATATTTATAGACATATATATTTTTTTAATCATGCATTTTCATTTCTCATACATGCGAAACTAAACGAATTTTGTATTTGTATTGTTGTTATATGAATTTTGTTGTTAGTTAAACGTAGCTGAGCGACATACTTTGTACCCTTCATACCTTTTAAATAAATCAAATCTACAACCAATCCAATGACAAAATTAAATTAAATTTACATTACTTTACAAATAAACGTAAATAAATCAATATATATATATATACATA
>SCDT01002376.1:0-12213 GCA_004143765.1 Drosophila melanica | reverse complement strand
TATATAAATATATATTTAAATTTACACATCATTTATTTACATTTTATAGTAGTTAAGATTTGATTTAGTGAAGTAAAAATGTTCGTGCAAATGCAGTTAAATTTTAAAAAAGTAGCCTAAGTGAACAATTTCACACATAACAAATATGTATAACAAATCCAAACAACTAAAAATTATTGCGTTCAAGTTGTAGCGAATCATTTTATAAAAATATATATATATAAAGAAATTTAATGAATCACTCAAGTAAAACATGTAACGTAAATAAATGTCAAAAAACCTCAAGTTGATTAGGGCACGCAGCTCGTAAATCATTGAAAATCAAAATCAGTACATTAAAATACATATAACATATTGCATTAATCAAAGTTAAAATATTTCATATACCATACAAATCTAATGCTGGCCATGTGAAACCCCAATCTCGAAAGAATGCGTACAGATACGTGTGTCATAAATAAATAATATATTCTTTAGTCAAAACTTGTAAACATTCGAATAACCGAATATTAATGCAAGTTAAGATACAAAAATTGAAAGCACTTATCTTGTGCGACATCTGTTGAAATTCAGAGAAAACGACAACAATTTAAGCAATATAAATAAATCCTAAGATTTGGATGCTCAAAAAACCTAAATTACTTGAAGAACAAACATAAATGTGAAATACTTTATGATAAGAACACATACGCCCACTTTCTTACAAGTATTGCTATTCACAGCCGGATGCATAAATGCAAAATTCAATACATTTGAAAGAATGTATTGGTACATATTATTGATATTTCATAAATAAATAAACATCTATTAAACTAACAAATCTGGCTTCTATTACTATTGGCAGTGGTCAACACACATTAAATGCCAGCGACTTGAAACCAGACGAACAATTGAAACAACAACCTATCGAGTATTGCTAGAGTATTTAATTTGCATAGTTTGTTTATAGCATGCTATTTTGTATACAAAACTGCGTTGTACACGTTCACGATCTTAGATATTATTGTAATTTTGAAAAAATGTCGGTATTTTTTTAAAAGTGTGAGTGGGTAGGTGTGAATATGGTGGAAACTTTCTGCCAAATTTGGTTACTTAAGCCTAAAAAACAGTAAGAGTCGGCGTGGGCATTACAAGTTTTTTCTCCTAATCCTTAAAGGAGGTAACTTATACCTTCCAAATTTTAAACGACCCTAGCTTTAAAGCTGTGCGAAATTTGGTGGCACTGTCTATAAATTTGTTGGAAATATTCATCTTTTATCGGTTTGCGATTTGAGTTGTATCGAACTCTTATTGAATTGCCATCCTCCCAGTGGGTGTGGAACAAAAATCGTAGCACTTTGTCTGAAGAGGATAACTACAAGTATATATCCAAAGTTTCAAGTCCCTATCTTCAATACCGTTAAGAAACGTGTATAAATATTGTATGTAAAAAAGAAAATTTTATTTTTTGCAAAATTAGGTTTGAATGCTTGTCAAGGTAATTGCAGGTAAGTTAGTTTTACCAACTTTTGCATATATTCCTTGATATTTTTTATTAGTGCAAAATTTAGAAATAGTTAAAATTCAATTCAAACCCGGTCTGCAGCATTATTTTTTACAAACCTTGGCGATGTAACATATAGAGCATATATTATTCTAATGTAAGCTAATCAACGCAGTTTATCTTGAAATGGAAATGATATATGGATTCGATCTGAAAGAAGGGCGATATATGTTATGATCATAGATGATGCAATATATATTTTCTTTCAATAAAAATGCAAGATTAAATTTAATATTAAATTGTTATCTTTATTAAAATTGTTTAATTTTATCCAGTTTTCATTTGTTATTTTCTCTTTTATTTAATGTAGATAAGGACTAAAAACAATAAATAAATCAGAACTAAAACTAATCGATCTTTATGGAATATCTTTCCATTTGTATGGGAAATCAAATGACACCAAATCTAAACTAACAAGTACACATTTTGAATAAGTTAACAAGCTCATAACGAGTTCATTGAACTGAATTAAATTTGTTTTTTGTTTGAGAGTAGAGTATTTGGTTTGCGGTATGCATTAAATTCCATATGCTTAGGTTAATTTAAAAGTTGACCACAAATATTATATAACAATAAAGTTTGATACATACATTTTTATGTATTAGACAATTAAATAAGTTTACTAGAATTTGTTTTTGCTTAGTACAGTTAGTATTGTAGTAGATCATATGTATTATCAATGTGTATGGGTCTCCTATTATAGTATGTACTTATAAACAATCCAAATCACTAACCACGTTTGCTGCTGTTAAGTTACATATTTATAAGTGTTTTTGTTTCGTTTTCTTTTTGTGTTTTAATTAAAAGGTTCGCTTAACATTGATAGCATAAATAATAGTTTAAACTTAGCAGAATTTAAGGAGCCATGAAGTGAGAGAAATTTTCCCTGGGGTATCGTTTCCATTTAACGCCTCACGTCATTGAAAATTCCTTTACATTTAATTGTAATTTAAAGAGCTTATTTTGGAAAATTATTATCATAATTTACATTTACTAGGTACATTTTGATTTAATTTAGTTTCAACTAAATGCGAATGCAATATATCTTATTAAAAAATACACAATTTAGTTCTTTTTATTTTGTTTTGTTTTTTTTTTTGTTTTTGTTTTTGCCAATTTCAATCATGCCAAAAATAGTTGTTAAACAGTTAGAGGGGTAATTATCGCTAGCTAGCTAAACTCTTACAACATTATTAAAAACGTTTTATTCTCAAACTAGATTTATCTTTGCTGTTCGATTTGGGAGTAGCTTAGTAGACATATACACAAATTGAGTTACTCTTACTAAACATTTAGCTGCTAAAAACAATGACAATGTTTGGCTTTAGCATAAAGTTTATCAATTGATTAATTAGTTAATGAATTAAGTTTTAAGCGTTTCAATTTCATTATTTAGTATATTACTAGTTAGACATTTAAATTGTAAGTTTTCATCTCATTCTTCAATCGAGCTTCTTTGCTGGACAGTGTAAGTTTACACCTATTGCATAATATCAATACATTCTAGGTAGGTAGAATTTTAGGGTGGTTTATCAAGTAGGTCGCATAGTTTTCCATGTTGCTGCCAGTTCAATGACATTTATATCATGCAATTAATTGCAAATTATTTGCAAATTATTTTGACTGATTCCAAATAGAACCAGATAATGATATTTGGTAATCAAGTTTATTGGCCTGCATTAAATTACCAAATAACTTCCTCGAAAGCATCTCATTCAACAAACAACAGAAAATCAGATTAATTGCTTGTAATTGAAATGAAATGACGCAAATCAGAAACACACTTTTTGTAACGTGAGATGCACAAGATGTTCAAAGTCGAGTACATTAAGAGCAATTAAGCATTCTGGTGAAAATTGAAATATTAGCTTTATTAAAAGCCATTTGAGTCGTTAAATATAAACGATGGGACACAGGACAGTTCGTGTCGTGTTATGCAAGCACATATAGATGTGTTAGGATAACAATGCTTAGGATCATGCTAAAAATAACAATGGAAGAACATGTACATAACTAAGGGGAAATATCAAACCACATTGATTGTCTCGACTCCATGCACAGCGGCATTCAATGAATCATATCATATAAGTAAGTATAAAACATTTGCTGAAACAACAATTGTATTGTATGATAGGTACAATGTTAAAAGAAATTTTATTTTGNTCGACTCCATGCACAGCGGCATTCAATGAATCATATCATATAAGTAAGTATAAAACATTTGCTGAAACAACAATTGTATTGTATGATAGGTACAATGTAAAAAGAAATTTTTTTTTTTAATTTAATTTTTTTTTTGTTGGTTTTTTATTTATTTTTTTGTGTCGCACAGGCAATGTTCAATATTTGCACAGCTCAGGCAATTGTATTATCCTGCTGCCTTGCTCATCTCGGTTGAATTTCTGTCCGCTGATATGCTAAAAATTAAATTATATTGTACTATTATTAAAATGTAGGGCACACATGGCGCAATAATCAATACTTCGAGGACAAGCTTTGAGTTTATTATNCATTGTATTATCCTGCTGCCTTGTTCATCTCGGTTGAATTTCTGTCCGCCGATATGCTAAAAATTAAATTATATTGTACTATTATTAAAATGTAGGGCACACATGGCGCAATAATCAATACTTCGAGGACAAGCTTTGAGTTTATTATTGTTATGTTGAAATCTGTGGGAAGTGACACGGGGCGTATACTTTATTTACGAACGCAAGTTGAAAAATGAATTAAAAATTAATGGTTTAATTGAAATCTTATGTCGAGCATTGTGCTCTCCATAATTAATAAACGTGATTTTAATTGTCACGTGCTATTTTATCGGTGGTAGTTTTGCTTTTAGCAAAAGTTTTAAAAATATTATTAAGTTGTTTGGCATTTAACAATATGCAATAAATATTAAATGGATTCAACTTAATGCAGCTTAATCAAATGTTGTGCATTTTATTTATCATTTAATTGACCGCAAACTTCGAAAATACAAAATATTGTTGACATCGATTGAATTTACCAATTACAAAAAAATTAACAACTAAATGCAATCAGTTGAGTTAATGTAATAAAAAAGCATTCACAAACGAGTATTGTTAATAAATGTTTGTTTGTATGTATGTATGTATATACATATATGTCAGCTGGTACTTAGGCATAATACTTGGATGTATATAAATTGCTGTTATTTCAATATTGTAAAGTAAATTGTTTTCCATATTTGGTTGGGCTGTTTCTATTGTTATCATATTACCAATTCCGTTTCAAAGTCGCTTGTTATTCACTTTGATTGGTGGTTTAGTTTAGTTCATTCAATATTATGAAGCAAAGTATTTCAATAATACATTCATATACATTTAATAAGTACATATAAGACCAATTCGCTTCTGACGGCAGGATTTAATTCATAATATGCTTTAAAAATTACATACTTTATATAAATTGTTTTCAATTTCTGTTTCTGTTTATCATTTGCTTCTTGCTTTAATTACTTATACAATTCACACATTTATAAATTTTAAAGTTTTCTATTTGGTTTTTGTTTTACTTGATATCATTTTTTGCTTTTGTAGTTTCCTAAAATAATGTTAAATACTATGTTGTCTTTTTTTTTTTTTTTTGAATTCTTTGTTATAATGGTGTTTTTGACAGTTGAACTTTGTTTGTCGGATTTGGGTTTGGTTGACATAAACAGGCGCAACATATGATTATTTATAGATCTATAAGCGGCACTATAGTCCTTGTATTGCGTATCACTGGCTCGTCCGCTTGTCATCAAAGGTCGGTATCAAACATTTGCAATGAACGCGTTACCAAATCGTCCTTAAGGCATGCCTCAAGAAACTCTTCTATCGTTATGATGCCATCCTGATTTAAGTCCAATTTGCGAAAAACTCGATCCACCTGCAAAAATAGAAATTGTCTTTATACGAATATTGCTCATGATGTTGGGAATCCTTTTCGTCTTTTTATTTGTTCAATTAAGCGATAATCAAGAGCTATTTTTAACTTTTATTATCCGCTTGTTTTTTTTCTTCTTTTTGTTAAATAAACCCGCACACAAATCTGCGTTTATCAATAGTCAAGTGCACTGAAGCCTTCATCATTAAATAAAATTTCCGCCGCAGTTTCCGTTGCAGTAGGCGCACACAAAGCATCCACTCAACGTTGTCAATCCATTTCCCTTGAGCTGCAGCCGCATGCACACTCATCCATATGTCGCTCTGTCTCTATGTGCGCAATTATAATTACTCATACGCAGCGTAAGCCGCGCCTCCCCGTTAACGGTTGCCATACGTTATATCAAGTGCGACTCTTGTAGAAAAAATGATACATGCACATGGAGTACAAAAAAAAAACTAAAGCCACATCTGTTCTTTAAAAGAAATTGAATAAAGTTTTATTTGCTGCAGTTGCAATGGGAATTTTTTATTAATTCGAGCTTGTTTGGTATTTTTTTTATTGGATAGCTTAACTGTTCTGCTCGAGCAAATATTTTTATGGAGTTATAACTTTTAAAACAACTTTATGTTGATTTTGCGCTGTAGCAATTTAATTTATATATGTAAAACAGATTTCAACCAGAAGGATTTGTCCTGCACTAAATTGTTGTTACCAATTTATAACTCTAAAGTGTTATAAAAAAAAGAGAATGTAACCGAGAATGTAACCAGTAAATCCCACTCCCCTAATAATTTTTAATATTATTTGAGATGAAATAGTTACCATGACTATATAACAAAGAAGATCTAAATATTCAAAGTTTTTTTTTTTCACTAAATAAATAATAATAATTTTAAATGATTAAGTAAAGTGTTAATAGAAAATAGACGTTTGTGTCTTACCTGATCTCTTGCCTTGCGATCGTCCTCCGGTTGATGTGGTCTCCTCCCCATAAGCTCGTGTATGGCCAAAACAATTTCGCTCAGTTCGCCGCGACTGATGCGACCATCTCCATTCAGATCGTACAGTTTGAAGGTCCAACGCAGACGTTCATAGACGGAGCCACGCAACAGTGTGGATAAGGTGACCAGTAAATCCTAGTGTATCCAAAATAAAAATATATATAGAGATGAACAGGAACATTTTGATAATGAGCATAATTACCCGAAAGCTAATCGCACCATTGCAATTAACGTCGAAGGCTTTGAACACATAATGAGCATATAAACTGGAATCTGCGAAAATAGAACATTTTAGTACTCGAAAAATGGGAGTGCTGATTGCAAGCACCAAAAAACTGGCGCATATAAATGAAATGTTGGCTTAAGTGGCGCTTTATGACGCGCAGCTATAAAAGAAAAAACCGACAAAAAACCGAAAAGAAACGACATTTAATACATACACACATACACACACACACACACACACACACTGACATACTTTCAAATACTTACTGCCATGTGGAAAGAATTTGGCGTAAATATCCTTAAAACAATCCTCGTGCACCACACCCTCGGGACATTCCTGGAAAGCAAAAACAGAAAATCTCTTTGAAAATATGAGCGCAAATGTAATGGCCATAATCTGAGTTCACACGCATTGTGCATCCCTAACAAAATACCAAAATGTAGGAGCTCTTTTCGAAAATTGTTTAAATTGGTTTTTATGCTAGATATCAAAATTTATAACGAAGAACCACTCAAATTTGTTTCGGGTACGTTTTAAACAATTTGATTTATTGCAATACATATTGAAATAAACTTTTCTTTTACAGAAATATTTCTTTAGAATTTCTAAAAAAAGAAAACATTTAAAATAAATATAAGCCAGTTTATATTGTAAATTATGTTATACAAATTTTTAAATTATAAATAAACAGAATTTAGGCGAATTTCAAGTACTCTTCGTGATACATTTGACAAATCACAAAATTAAAGTGCACTTGTATTATTTTTGTACTTAGTTGTCTTTTGACCAATTGAACAACATCTTGTTGACCTAGATTTGGAAGAGCTGCTTTACCAGCCATCCAACACGTACATTCGCAATGATATTGCAATGAAATTCAAAACGCGTGTGCATTAAATTGGCTAGCATTATTTGCGCTCTGTTTCGCATCATTCGCTTGCTGTCTTTATCTCTGCATCACCCCACGCAAAAGCCGCATGGCGGCGATGGTTTGGTGCGCTGCGCTTTTGCTGACTGTCAGCCTCGTAAATTTGAGTGCTTAGCCTTAGCCCGAAATTCATACTCATATAATAAGTGTATATATGAATGCGAGTATATATTTATTACTCTCATTCACGAAGTGAACAGAGTATTTTGGGACTTGAAGCTTGGAATTGCATTTCGATTTTATCTAAATATGTCTCTTAATTTAAAAGCTAAATTCATCCAATTTGATGAGCTCTTTTAAACATCGCACAATAATTTGTTATATATGCCCGCTGGAAAATCGGAGAAAAAAGTCGTAGAGTCACCAAAATTTAATGGACATTTGAACGAGTATTTATTTTTGGCCTGGGTTTGGGCTTGTCCACTTACCGTTTTAAATCCCCTGTACATGACGCGAATTTCCTGCTTGGTGAACTTGGTTTGGCGGCACAAATCTTCGAGAGCGACCGGTATGGGCTTAGGCACGCGTGTGTGTTCCAACTCATAGACCACCTCCTCGATGGGGCTTTCCGGTGGTGAGGCCATGGTTGTTAATCTAAATGTTAATGCAAATGCTGTTTGCTGCTAGATGCTGCCACAGTTGTTGCTATGCACTATAAGCTCGGATGCTTATTAAATTGAATTTCTTATGGTTATTTATAGCTTCAGCTTCAGCTTAATATCAATTTCCATTTTTATTCGCTCGTAAAAAGCAACTCGTTAACATATGTATTCGTGTCCTTGTGTACTGGCTCAGCGGTTCCTTTGATTTTGGGCGGTCGTGGATTTGGCGTTGGCTCTGGTTTCAGTTTTGGTTTCGGCTTCCGTTTTCCTTACCTATTCAGCAACAGCATTGGCAGCGCTAAGTCGCTAATGAGGCGAGCATCGCTGTAAAGAGCCAGAAAAGCAACATGAGCAATGGGCTACAATAAAATGTTACATAAATCATGTCGCTGGAGCGAGCCGAGTGGGCGACGGTTGCCGTCAAGGACGCAGCCCGTCATCAGCGCTAGTTGCGGTCTGATGTTCCTGGCTGCTTTTAAAGGCCAACAAGCAGCTGCCGGAAGTGCAACTTGTTGTTGCCCATCTGCAGCTGCCACACAGCCAACCAACTAGCAATGAGTACACGAATTTATAAAAATAGATTTATAAATCGCATGCTAATGCACTATGGGCAACTTTATCTGTTTTGGTGCAAATTAAGCAACGTTTAAGTCGATTAAACAGTGTCATTCAAATTATTTAAGCACATTTTTACAGTCCCTTTTTTAAGGCATATATTCTATGTATTTGATAGGCATCTGCCAAAATATCAACCAGTTTTTATGTGCATGTGACTCAATATTTAATTTGATTCGCCTGACACTTTTATTTACAAATTTTAACACATATGTTCTTTTTTTATACACTTAAAAAACATTTGAATTTGAATTATGTAAAATGTGCATTTAAAATTTAATAGAACTTTTCAAGTTGACGCAAAAATATTATGCAAAAATAGGCAACGAGGCATTTTCAAATTCAAAACTATTATTCTGTTAGCAACAGTTGTGTTTAACAGCACAAATGTTAACAGACTTACATACTGTACAAATTTCCGATATGAAAAATTGCCAAAAGATGTAATTCTAAAATTAAAAAAAAAGAGTTTTTTACTGAAAAACAGCTCAAATGTTCCATAGTGTGATGAGTATTTTGAGTATACTGTTTGTTACACAAATATAAAATCAAGCTTACTTGCAGTGTATTCTTGTTTGTATGTGTGTGTGTGAGGGTGTGTGGGTGTGTGGGTGTGTGTGTGTTTGCCCCGTCGGCAACATGGAAATTCTGATTATTATTGCGTGCCATAAATCAAAGCGAATCGAGTTAGGTGCGCTCCTTGGCATATGCAGCGCCTATTAAATCATGTCCTTATGCGAATAGTTGGTTGAGCAAATTCGAACCAGAAGGCTTAAGTGCAGTTGATGAGGCAACCAGTTGTTGGTGCAGCAGCTGTTGTAAATTCTATTTGCCATGTGCTCACTCAGATGTTATTAATGAGCACTTTATATGCAGATGAATTGAGTGTGCATCGGTTTTGTTACCAATTGCACTGCTGAGTGTGGGGTCATATTGAATGTGGGTGCCAAAATCTATAAATTTCGACTGGAGATAAGCATAATTGATGTATTAGGTATCGATTTGTACGATTAAATGTGATTTACCATATGTGAATAAATCTATGATTTATTGTCGGAATCAGCAACTACTGCAATTTGCAGAAAAAATCATGAATCATTATAAGATTATAAGTATGCATCACAATGCATTTATAAAAAAAAAATTGTTACTGCTTGATAATTTTTAGAAAAAATATAAAGTTTTTTAGAAATTCATTAGTATATATTATAAAATTTACAATACTTTTTTTTCTGACATCGTTATATAACCAAATTTGCCTGTTGTTAATTTTATTTCTGTAAATTGTGATAAGCCATGTATGATATAAGTGATAAACCATATTTGAGTTTAAAAATAAGAAATTGAATATTAAGAATATCCAAAATTTTGCCTGCGAAAGGCTCGCAACAAAAAATTTAAAATCCAAATACTAGATTTATAAAAAAATTACAAATAGTAAATATTAACAGTTAATAAGAGGTAAACTATAGTCTATTCCTTGAAATAAGCGACACAAGTCATTTAAATTGGTTTATTTGAGCTCCAATATATTGGTACATATATATTGATATATATATATGTATATAGGTTTCATTGGCAAATTGTGTTTGCTGCAAATGCATTCCCATTCCCAGTGACTGTGAATTTAAACTCCCAGTCCTATAGCTTTTTATTGCTTGCTGAAACAAGTTCTAGGAATATTTAAAGAGACATCTTTACGGAGAATTTATTCACAGTTCTCTCCAATTTGAGTGGGCAACTTGACCCCTCTGGCTTGACAAAATGCAATAACAACGTTACGAGCTTAGAAAAGGCAAATACGTTTTTTTTTCTCGTACTTTTCGTGCCTTTTAGTGTTTTTTCATGTCATTTCCATTATACTCAAATTTGAGCGAATATAGCCCCACTCTGAAGTGTTATCAAACTGTGGACTGAACTGCCATTTCCGACGTCACGGCATTTTTCAGTTGGAATGGATAAATCCAGCAGATAGCGGCGAACAGTTGGGGAAATAGGTCAGAGGCGTGGAGGAAATAGCTTTGACAGTTTAATCCTAGTAAATATTTCTCAACGCTTTTTCGAATTGCTGCGGTAATTTCCTTTCGGCATACAAATTCAGTGCGCTGTGCAACAAAATCAACATTTTAAAAGTTGCTGCTGAGTTTGCAGCGTTTTTGCAATTTAAATAAGTTGCAGCCTGTTGAAGCCCAAGTCAGATACATAATTCATCAATGCCAAAGCACTTACTTATGCATGTACATACGTTGAGTATTGCACCAGCTAAATTACAGGGGCACATCGATCTTTTAACTACACAAAATCGAATCGATAACAAGTTAAATATGCATACATACACTCGGAAAAATAAAACCAAAAATGTTGAATTTAATTTTTGTTTTTAATTTGACTTACATTAGTTTGCCCCTTTTTATAATTTTATTTTTGTATTAAAATAATAAGTCTTTGAGAACGAATTACACTGGAAACAAACGGATCGAATATGTGTGTGTACTTTAATTGAAAACGAAGAGTTTTTCTGAGTGTAGTTACTTATTGTGCTATACATAGGGCAGAAAGTTTAAATTGTTTTAATTATGAATTTGTGAAACTTTTGCATTTCACAGCTGTCGAATGAAAGTATGAATGGAAATTTTGAAATTTTAATTTGAACGGAGTCTAGAATGGGCTCAGAAATTTCTGATGCTGAAGGCATTCAAATTCAAAGTAAGGCGAATACTGATTTTAAAAAAGTGTTTCCCCTTACTCATTTTCGAAAAAATTTTTTTTTCAATATTTAAATTTGCGAGTTTGCATTTTAAATCGATTTTTCTGGCCATAAAAAGTATAAAAAACAACGTTTAACCCAAATCTGAAGGGGTCAATTTTTTTGTGATAAATCATGTCAAAATTGAGAAAATTTTGGACATGTAAAGCTCTCGGACCAAAAGGTCTTATATTTGAAACACCCATAAATTTGTCAAAACTGAACCGATTTTCATGTTTGATGGCATTCTGCTCATGATTTTTCATTAACATCAATTGTACATTAAAAATCAATGCATTTTTGAAAAAAAAAATTTTNCTGAACCGATTTTCATGTTTGATGGCATTCTGCTCATGATTTTTCATTAACATCAATTGTACATTAAAAATCAATGCATTTTTGAAAAAAAAAATTTTCGATTTTTTTTGGAAAAAGCATGTACTCCCTCCCCCCTTACTCATTTTCGAAAAATTTTTTTTTCAAAATTTAAATTTGCGAGTTTGCATTTTAAATCGATTTTGCTGGCCATAAAAAGTATAAAAAACAACGTTTAACTCGATTCTGGGGGTGTCCATTTTTTTGTGAAAAATCATGCCAAAATTGAGAAAATTTTGGACATGTAAAGCTCTCGGACCCAATAGGTCTCATATTTGAAACA
>SCDT01002374.1:0-13184 GCA_004143765.1 Drosophila melanica | reverse complement strand
CAGCCCCAACCCCCACCGCCCACCCGCTGAAATTGTGCATGAAAAATATTGAAAGACATTTGGCCTGAGAAAGATTTTTGCAGCTGCATCCGTACCCAACTGATCCGAAAACTGACAATAAATGTCATTTAGTTTGCCAGCGATAGAAAGCGGACAGTTGGCGCGTCAAACCAAAAAAATAAAATAAACAATTTTTATTTAAAACAATGATTTTAAAAAATGACGAACAATTGCAGTTAAATTTGTGTGTTTAAGAACAATGGAAAAACTGAAAATATGCTGATTAACGAAAATGTACACTATCAATTCAATAATAGAACCTATCGATAGGTGCAATAATAAGGACACCTTCAATGCTATTATTATGATTATTATGATGCACAAATTTTGTGTTTCAATTTTGAGTAATCATATCAGGCGTATGCTGTGAACTAAATTAAAATCACCACAAAATTACTATGTTGCGGAATATGGAAACAATATTCTGTCTCAAAAAATAGAAACTTTTAATATTACATACTAGACTAGAATAAGTGAGCCCAGCTCTTTTGAATAGAAATTTACTGTGCAACAGAAGAAGAAGAAAAAAATAACATATATATTTGTTTTCTATCATAGAACTTTGATCTAGTTGTTAGATTCACATTTTTTTCGGAAAACAAACTTTTCACTTTTTCTTATATTTATTTGAATTTTATATATATACATATGAGATATATTGGGATCGGGCACACAGCGAATATTGAAAATCCCCACAATTTTGGTTTTCTCATGTACTCCTTTAAAAATCGAACATAGCAAAAGTCGATGTTTTTAAAATTACAATAATAATTAAAACCTCTTTCGACTGTTTTCAGCTATTATTATACTCTGAATGAGTATTACTGCGACTGCGATGTTCTTACTTGATTTTATCATATTTTAGATATTTTAAGGGCCTTCCAAATTGAATGTGTTTTGTTAAATTAAGAACTTCTCTAAATGATAATGTCCAGAACTTTATAGAATTATTAAAAGAGAGCTTTGGAGTTTATTATACCCGAATAGCGACTGTTTTTCAGTGTGACGGGACTGAACGATGTTGAAAATATAATATCGGCCTTTACTACTGAAAATGTTTCGTGCTTTTAATCCGATCCTCATGATGTTGAGCATTACCCTCAAATTTTCTTGAATTAGAGCATATTAAATATAGAACTGCTACTCATTTTTTTGCTCAAAATAAGACACAAATCGATTAATTGCCAACTTCAAAAATAGCGCAGAGAGCAATTGGTATTATTCGAACATCGGAAATGTTCTGCCTTTTTTTGAAAGGGTATTTAATCGTCGGCAACCTAAATTCAACTGTCCAAACTGTTTTTTTTTTTTTTCATTATAGCCAACGATTAAAATTATTTATTTACTGGCCAGAACAAACATAAAACATTTGCCGCACACCAACAATCTGCCACATACTCCCGCAGACGCATTACGACCCTCAACGTAACAGTTGCGTGGCGCATTACACGAGAGTTTTTTGCTACATAAACGGCTGCTAATTGAAATATTAACACCTGAAAGCGATGGCTATGACGACACCGAAACGCAAAATGTCACCGCAACTAGCGATAGCAGCAGCAAAAACCCTGGAATTTCATCTAGGTGTATATGTGTGCGTGTGTGCGTGTGTGTATCTGCGAGTGTGCGTGTGTGCAATGAAACAAAATGCGCATAACAATTGGCTTACCACGATATAAGACCTCAAAACATAAACAACCGCAAATGTTGCGTCAAGAACACGCAACCCCGGGACTATAAATGAATTTTAGAACCACGTACAGATGTACGTATGTGTATTTATATGGTATGTGTGCATTTCCGAAACAGTTTTCTTATATAACCACACCAATTTACTACCAAATTTAGGTAACACATTTTCGAAATTAACGTAATTTTATTTTATTCAATTTAAAATATCAAAATCATCCCCTTAAGTATGAGCACATTTTACTAAAAACGTGTTCCTGTTTATCCAAATTATCTAATTAATCTTTAAACACGATCTTTTACATGTAAAAACACACAAATTGTTTTGTTTTATCTACTTCTCATAATTCTACATGTTTACGTCGTAGTAAACATTATACTGAAATATTAACAATGATAAAGTAAGATAAAAATAAAGATATCATTTTGCAAAGTTTTTAACTAAATAAAGGTTTTAGTATTACTGTCTGATCATAAACTATCATTTCTATACTAATATATTTATAATATTGTTTTCAGAAAATAATAATAATAATAATTTCAGAAAAAAATTAATAAAATGAACTTATTTTTATATATTTTTATACACATTTTTGGGAATATAAAAAGAAAATTCTGTGTATGAATCTGCTTATTTTTCACTGCTGCAAGGAGAGCTGCACTTTTGCACACTGATCAAAATCAGTCGTAGGAAGTACAATGATCAGCGAAACACTTCCGAAACGACACCTTAATAAAACTGCTCGATATAACTAAGTCAGGTTAAGTGTTCAAGCACGCCCACTCGCAATCCCGCAAAGATTTAAAGTCCTTTTTATTTTGTTTGCCTATTTCATGCGTTTGTTCCTTTAAGCCATTTATAGATGTTGAGCATGCACATAACACAAGGCCATTTCGGCTGACAGCTTCAGTGATAATAAACGAATACGCCTTGATTTCAATTGCGTCACATACAAAAACGATAACACAGAAGTGGGTGGGCTGATGTGAGATGATTGGAAGCTTATAATGTTAATCCTGGCAACGGAAGCGGGTTTTAACTTGCCAAATTTTATGTCAGAAGTCAGCTAAAAATGTGCTTGTGTGCGGGCAATATTTTTAATTTGGTAATAACAAATGAAAATATGAATGATCAAATCTTAATTGCCGTACTTAAGTATACTCTGGACGCAGGTGTGAATTTTACGATATACATGTTCAGATATGTTTTTGCAGCTGTAAACATTTAAATAACTAAAATAATTCTTTCTTATTCTTTCATCTTAGAGTTGGTCCGTCTTTTACTGTTAAAGTAAATGCAAAATTGGTTAGCATTTTTCGACACAGTTGCATTCGAATGCAACTTTTTACTTGCTAAACACTTGCAAAGGATATTGAAATTTTTTCACCTGATGTGAAACGCATAAAAGGATAAGAATATAATGTATATATATTTATCAGTCGATGTCCGACTTCCAAAGTTGGTCGAAACACGAGATTTTGCATAAAAAATTCGTTGGTTTCACAGGATACCCTACAATGCTTACTATATGTTTATATTACTATTCTTTTTCGCTTTACAAATTTGATTGATTTTTATTGTGAATCATTTTTAAATTGCATCAGCTTCGATGTCCAGAGAATATTTAAAAATGAATTATTTTTACTTCTTTGCACAGAGCATTATAATTTCGATTATATAAAATGTATACAGTCTCAAACAGAATCAACAAGCAAGTGTTATAGTTGCTATTGGCACGACCGATCGAATAATAAAATTATTTTTAATCAATTTTTATTTTGTATTTTAATTCTTATCCTGACCAAACTTGGCAATTGAACGAAATCGAACTAATTTATAATATACCCTTATATAAGAACAATTATTCATAAATGAAAATTAGTTAACTATAGTTAATGTTGCGTACATTTTGCAAGAGTATTTAATCGTCGACACCCCGAAGATCAAAGTTCTTTGTCGTTTATTCATTAATTTGTAATTTTGTAAACACTTGAACAAAATAGAAAGTTGAAGTACCAGACATCAAATCACTTATAATATGCCAAGTCTCGTTGCCATTTAATTTATATTTGCTTAAGCGTTCTATTTTTTTTCCTAAATATTTACGCGTTTGAATGCACTTCCGCTTCCGTTGTTAGATTCTGGCACTTCAAATGCAATCGAAAAACGGTTAGTCGAAAATATCTCGCTCTGCCTTTTTTGTTTCGTTAGCGCTTGTATGCTTTGTTGCCTGTTGAGGGAATCATTTAAACTGGCTTTTACAGAGCCAACAACAATGTGCGTATGTGTTCTGTTGCCGTTGTGGGCCTGAGCTCGAGTGCGGGCCGTTTGTGCTTGTTTGTGTGTGTGTGTGTGTCAGAGGATTGCCTTTGTGATTGTAATGGACGCTAGTTTCGCTAATTTAGCTGATGATTTTTCTTAAATTTCCAGACATTTTAAACTCTGACTTAAGACGTTCATTTTTTAGTTCCAACTACGAGAATATCGCACACTGAAAAACATACCGAATATTACGTTGAACGTTTCCTGTTTTTAATTGTTGGATTGTATTTAGCTATTTTCACTTTGAGTTGTAAAGTACCAGAAAAAAAATAAAAGATGTAAGCAAAACAAATGGCGCTTGCAACAAGAGCCGCAACAAATTCTCGTAAAACTTCACACACGCCGTAAATTTAGCCACGACAGGACAGAAGAACCGCGCAGGCTCATGACGACCTTATGTGTTGACGTTCCAAACAAAACTGTTGCTTGAAAGGGCCACAGCACCGATTTTAGACAGCCCGACTCGGGACTCTGAACCTTCGTGCTGCTTCGTGCCGGACCAACGAGCGCATTTGGCACGCTCGTGCGGTGCTCGTGGCCTGTGCCAAGCTGCCGTTGGCTGTGTGCCAATTACTGCGACCATTGGCGATGCTTCCGGCTTCGGAAAGTTGCCATCGTCGCCTGCTTCTATGCAACAGTTTCTTTCACTCAACGCAGGCAACACCGACGATTGAAATTGCTCAACACTTGCGCCCCCTTGCCGACCAATGGTTCACTCTTCAACACGTGGTGAGTTTCGGTTTCGTTTCGAAGCCGGCCAACATGGCGAATGTTTTGTTTACGTTTTCTGTTTACCTTCCAGTC
This sequence comes from Drosophila melanica, assembly GCA_004143765.1. Classification (NCBI taxonomy): domain Eukaryota; kingdom Metazoa; phylum Arthropoda; class Insecta; order Diptera; family Drosophilidae; genus Drosophila; species Drosophila melanica. The sequence continues at coordinate 8,308 of SCDT01002374.1, read as the reverse complement.
GCCCCGAAAACACTAGCTACAAGTTAAAAATCACGCTGGAAAGCTTACATATACACTATAATATACTATAACTAAATACACTCTACAGGGTATTTAAAGTGTGAATAGCAGTAAATTGCTTTCAAATGTAATGCATATATTTTTTTAAATTATCCAAGCAAATCAAAATAAAGAATATCGCACTAATTGGTATTAACTTCTTTTTATATTGTCAAATCGTTTAAGCTGAAAAATGGTGACCAATTTCAATTCACACACATTTTTATATAATATTTTTTTTACAATAAAAATAGTAAAATTTCAAATTAAACACTGAATTTTTAAACGTGCAAAATAAATCGTTTGAGAATTATTGACAGAAACTTTCAAAAACCAAAACAGCTAAAAATATAAATATGAAATGCTTAAAACTTAGGTTAAAAACAAAACTTTAACTAAAGTTAGCAAGTTTTGAATAATCTGAATATTTGTTTTATTTATATGTCTACTTTTTCTTGGCCACCCCGAAGCTAACTTTCTTCCTTCTTTTTATTTTCTGCTTTCTGCCGGCGGCCTATCAACACAGTCTTGACCTGGCCCCGGGTACTGCACGTTTTAAATTGTGTAATTTAGTGGCCATAACGGCAAATGAAATTATTTTTGGCCATCGGCGGCGCACACGCGTCGTATGCGTCAAATGTTTGCACTGCACTTTTGTTGGTCGGTCACCAATGGGACGGAAGCCCAAGAAGTGGACGGCGATGATTTGGAAGGACAAAGTACAGTTTTAATGGCAGACTAGGTTGGAATATGTTTGTGTTGTGTGCGAATGTCTGTTGGGAGCTAGTTGGAGTTTTTTTTTTTTTTTTTGTTGGTTTGGCTTGTTGAACGCAATTTTAATTAAATTGTTAGCATATCTTTTTGTGGCACCATTAAATTTAAATAAACTAAGAGCTGCTGCAACAGCAAGTGCATAGAATGCGATGATTTTCCTGATTTAATGCAGGCCAGCGAGTAATTTTAATTAATTGAATTTAGAGCGCAACTAAAATTGCAATTACAATCAAATGCAATCACAAGTTTTCGAAATGGCCACGTCCAGGTGTCAGACCTATTTAACACACACAAACTAACGGTTTCTCACATCCACTTTGAGATTGACGGCATTCAACCACATGTCGAAAGTTTTTTATTACCTACGATGCAAGTTTATTAAAATTTTATCGAATTACGTGCAAATAATACCAATGCGCCTAAATGCAGGATATGAGAAAAATACCAACGGACAGGACATTTTTGGCCTCCACGTGCAATAAACTTTTAGTTCAGCCTAACCAATAAAAGGAAACTTTTAAGTTTCAACTTACCATACTCCGTTTAATGCGCCGTATGCATTAAAAATAAAAAAGAAAAGGAAAAAATAGTTGTATTCAAGGTGCGGAGGCTTAAATACCTCTGTTGATATATTCTGTGTTTTTTACACAAAAGCAAACTCTATTGCAGTTCGATCTTGATGTATGCGGACAGCAAGACGGGCATTGCACGAACCTAATATACACTAACAGGTCAGAATTCAGAATTTCTGCCGAATTGAATTAAATATATTTATGTTACTGAATTATATTAGTTTTTGGCGTATAATCAAATAAATTTATTGAAAAAATCAACGAACTGATAAAAAAAAACTCAAACTTCGCATATGTGAGAAAAAGGGTAGTCTCTAAAAGTAATTTCATATGTAGACAGAGTATTTTCAGTTCGGCGATGGTTGCGATGGTTGTTTTTCTTACCCTGCTTAAGGTTGCCGCGCCGGCTAAGGTTGTTGACTTGGTTTAGGCCGCGCACTAGCTGGCGTTGACTTCATCATTAAAAGAGTTTCAGAGCTGCCCGCCGAGATTGCCACCAACACTGCCATATTTAAGCAAAACTTTTTTGATTACTTTATGCTTACAGCAGCTGCGCCACATCGCATTCAGCTCGCTAGCCACAAAGTAATTGCGGGTCACCAGAAGCAAAGGAAAAAAATGAAGTAAAAGAAAAGGTAAGTTATCATTGGGGTGCCTAGGATTAAATACCCTTGCTGACATATGGCAATGGTGTAATATTCTGATTGTAGCCATATAATATCGTTCTTAACTTAATTGCATTTTCGACCGCTTCTCCCAATGGCACCAAAGAATTTTGGCTCATATGTATGTTAACCGTCCAATAAAAACTTATATTAATGAGTTTGGTTATAATATCTGGAAACCAGAATAAACCAAATACTTTTTGGAATACCGAAGATTAGACACCCTTGCAGAGATATAGTAGATGATCACTTATATTCCTAGTACCTAAGTTAACTTTGTTGAAACTATTTCTTATACTTTTGGAAGTAAAGACTACTGGCTCGAGAACTTATTTAGGACTAAGACTTTAGACTGTATAAGACAAAGGTTTTCACGATTTGGTATGCACGAGTATATATTCAGATTTGCAACTGAGTCAACAAAAAAGTGACCGACGATGAAATACCCTTCAAGCATTTCACACAGCCATTCGAAGTTCCTTTTATTCAAACACACAAATGAATACACAGAAATATAAAAAATAAAACTCAGATAGAATTCAGATGGTATCCTCATAGCACAAAAAATGTTTTTGGATATACCCACTAAGGCGTGGCAAATGCTATATATAATTAAAACCGGTTTATATTTTTTTAGGCTGTTATTATACAATATTATGTGTAAGAAGAGCGAATACTTTTGATGGCAGCTCGGAGCTGTTGCAGGGTATCTTTTTTTGTCAGGGATTCTAAACTAGAGTTTTTTTTTTCTTGTTAGTACTGCAAGTTTATTAAACAAACAAGCACATCCATCGGCTTTTGGAACACACTAAAAAATAATATCTCATAAAAAGCTGGATTGGTTGAGAACAGCCAAAAACGCTGCTGATAAGTGTATCTAGAAAAAGAAACAGCCTTTCTTTCTGTTTGCCCAGCAATATAGTTAAACGAAATATGCTTTAAGTTGACGAGCTAGTCAAACATAAAACTTTCACAATGCTCTTCGAAACTCCTTTTCGGACAGGCACAGAACTATCCTTGTTATTAGACCACAACCATCAAGATATATGGACAAGGAGCATTTGTCATTGCCCTGCCAAAAGTGAAAAGTGAATTCATTATTCATTCGTCAAGTTATCAAAGCTAAAAATTAAATTTTGTACACTCAACGAGAAGCGACCGATCCAAGAGACTGTGGCTGGATTAATATTTCAGACCCGAAACAGTTTAAAGGACCAAGCGTTGACCAGGATAGAAGCCAGACAGTTTCATGAGCCATTCCTCTGCCTTGCCACAGTTGATTGGTTGCCACTAAGCGAAAAATTTACCGGCTATAAATGTCGGTCTCGAACGTCCGCATTTACATGCGCTCGATATTTATATAGATGTATATAAAAGCGTAAAAAATATATTCGTACTACCACGTTCGCATGTGTGTGTGTGTGTGCGTAAATGCTAGGTAAGTGTGCTCGCAAACATACGAGAATACAGCTGTCGACTTTGTCCCTGGTATTGCCGCCCAAAAATTGTGGGCTTTGCCAGCCAAAGTTTCAGCGCAGCTCCAGCTACATTCATATGTGACGGTTAAGTGGTTTTTGTGTCTGTAAAGCAGAAAATTCATTAAAGTTTATTTCAAATGCGAACAACAGACAGAGGACAGTAAAATGTAGCTGGGCGAATGCGCATCCATTTAGAGGCTGTTGTCAAACTTTGCGCTCTAAAAGTTGATAACAAAAAAGGCGAGTCAAAAGTGCCCGACTAGGGGATACCTTATACCCAGGTCCGATCTACCGTAGCACACACACACCATACACACACACACAAGCACACACATATGATTTAAGCTATGCAATTTACCCAGCGGCTGTTATATTTTTTCCCTTAGCCCCAAATTCATATCGACTAACTTCGAAGTTTATTGTGCGCTTTTTATGAAATTTTCAGGGCTTAAATACCAAAGCGTATTGTTATACCTGTAAAAATTTAATTTTATACTCGTTCAAGAGGTGAAAACAGTATATAAGGTTTTAATTTTCAATTGAAACCATTTTTTCAGTTTTAAAGCAGGAAACACACTTTTTGCGTACTGATAACCGAATATCCTCTTAAAATTTCATATACAATTTTTAAGCAAAGCCCACTTTCTCCCCCACAATAAACAAAATTTAATATTTTTATAGCTTTGATTCTGCAGCGAAGTATTTTTTTTATCAACTTTCAATACCCTTTTGCATACAGATAACTGAACATACTTTTTAGATTGCAATTTTTAGGCTAACCCCCCTTTCTCACCGACAATTAACAAAATGCAATATTTTTATAACGTGGATTCTCCAACCAATAATTTATTATATTGTCAGCCTAAATACCAATTTAACTTTTCATTATCAAAATTTGTTTGATCTTTTTAACGATTATTTATAACTATAATATGTCCAAGTCCCAATCAAATGTTAAAGTGGCGCAAACAGTAAGAGTTAAGCAGCTGAAGTTTATGAGTCGGTAGTTCGAGCAAACGTGGGGGACAACGGTTTAAATGCTTAGTTATTATTCGTTATTATTTTGTTCACCTCAATACTCAACAAGTGCCGTATGTTTGTGTTAAACTTTGAGTTTAGGGTATCTTCTAGGCGGGTGGTCCTGATCTCACCTGTTTTTGAGCGAGAGCGTTTAAATTTTTTGTTGCATACCCTAAGGGGTTGGTAAGTGCAGATGCACCAATAATGCTTTTACTTGTTTTGGTTGTGATTACTCTGTGACGGTCGTTTACACCCGATTGAAACGGTCTTAATTTTTGTTTTTTTTTTTTCGAAGGGTCTACAAAGTATTTCTGATCGCAGCAAATGAATAATTTAAGACGACATTAAATAATAATAAACAATAAATATTGTTCTTAATGCCATTTAAAGAGTGACATTATAGTGTCCGGAATAGTTTAAAGCATTTACTGCCACAACTTCGACCCCATTAAGTATTTTTATGAATGCTGTGAATTAATGTCAATTCGGAGCTAGGTAGAGCCCTCTTTTTTATCTGTATCTTCCTTGAACTGCACTGTTTCTATACCAATTTGCCAAGTTATATTGTAAAAGTAATGAATTGTGTTGCTAACTTAAATTATGTGCGCGTGTATGTGTGTGTGTGTGTGTGTTTGTGTGTGTGTGTGTGTGTCGGGCCCAGTGCTTATATGTACGAGCATTTCTTTGCTTCTCGGCTGCGTCTACATTTGGCGAGAAGACACAATTATTTTCCAAGTTCCGTGGCGGCACTTCCTGCCCACTAAATCGTTGTGACGCAACTTTTAAATAAACTTTCATAATTTTGCCTACTTGAGATAACAAATTGCACGCTGCAAATCGTTTCCTATGCGCAAATCTCCGCTGCACGGACGCCTCTCTTTCCACTGCATTTGCAGTTGCCCGTCGGTGGAAAAACTTTGAATTAGATTGTTTTCGCGGACATCTATTTTTTGCGCGATTTGTGACTGGAAACCAGCAAGCGTATTATGGTACAGCCAAGCGGAAGATTACCATAGTTGACATGACGAAACACACACACACACACACAAACATATATATATGAATAACTTAACGAGACTCTATATATATTGTGTTCGCTCGCGCAAAATAAAACGCAATCTGTTCACGAAGAAAGTGTCTCCAAACTTCGGATATATATTCGTGTTAAAGCTTCAGTTTGATTCATCAAATTTGGCACTTTTTTGCCTTTTATCATAGTACAATTCAGGTAACTTTAGATTTGATATTATATTTTATATTATATTTTGTCTCGCCTCATTTGTGAATGGTGAAAAAGGCCCGTTTGTATTTTTCTTGCTAATTCTTGCTTTCTTTCATCTTTTCTGGCTTTCCTATTTCAACTGACCCATTTTCTAATCTATTATTAACAAATTTAATTAAAAAGAAAAAATATATATGTGTAAATTTAAAGCCAGTGGGGTGTTCCCGACCAGGCAACCATAATAAAATAATGAAATGAAAATAAAATTGATATTCACACATACATTTCCTTTTTTTTTTTACAAACAAAAAAACTAGTTATTCAATTGAAAAACTAAAATCTGTGTAGAAATCAGAGTTGATAACGATGAATTCATGTTTTCGTGAAGTTCGCATAAATTGAGCGGCAAGCCCTTAAATTGCCAATGTACGTGAATATTTAAGCCATCACACTTAGGACACTCACATGTATAAGAATATACTCGGCTGGAAGCGGCACTCACATTATTTGAAAGTATTATTTGCGTTCCTTTTTTCGCCGCTACGGGATAATTTTAAAGTTAAGCATAACTTGACTAGCTCCGTCGAATGTGTTTGTTTTTCTTAGGCACCAGACTGTATTCCTTGCAGACCGACGGACCGACGGGCCGACAGACCGACCGACCGACCCCTAATGTGAACGCCAGACGGCGGCATCTGGCGCCTTATGATGCGCATCCTCCTTGCGAGCCCTACAAACGAGTGTACGATTCGTCCACATTATCAACGACACCATCTACTCCGTCCTCATCCATGCCGGCCTGTTCCCGGCCCGGCTTTTTAGCCCGCCATCTCTGACTCTGGTTCTCGTCCTCGTCCTCGTTCTCGTTCTGGGTCTGGCGCAGAAAGTTGTCTGTGCCGTGCGGAGGTCGTCATTGTTGGTGGGTCATATTAAATTGTGTTAAAACACTTGCGCTATACATGTCCCGCCGCTCGCTGCCGTTATTTTCTGCTCCTATATCAGGCATCTCTGGCTGTGCAATGACGCGTATTCTGCCATGTAACTCGTTTTTTGTCTGCACCTCCTACGTTGCATTCCTCGTTTCAATTTTTTATATTTTTTGGTTTTTTTGTTTTTTTTTTTTTGAATATTTTTGCTGTTTCGCGTTTAATTTCCGGCAAATTAAAACGTGTTACCCACATATGACAACTTTCTGATACGTAATGCTTTTCAGTTATTTAAGCAGCTTTCCATTTATTTCATATGTCAGCGGATCTGCATATACATACATATATATATATATATATTTTTTTTTTAGGCACCGGTTGGAAAGCTAAAAAAACTCGCATAGTTCTATTAAATTGCTTGTTATGCTAGACAACTGAATATTGCTGAAATGCATTTGGTGCGGCAACTTGTGGTTACGGCCAAAGCAATGGTAATAGCGAAATACGACACAGGATCCAGGCCAGGACTTCAGACCGAACTCCACCTCGCTTCATAATTAAAAGCTGCACTCCGAAATTTTTCAATAACAGCCATAAATCAGGCATATGGGTGCCAAGGGAGGTTGCTACACATAAATAACTTTACATTCATACACACAGGAACACACAAACACACACACACACATGCACTTGTACAAGCACGAACACACGAGCTAATAGCACTAGCTTTCATACAACAGACTCAACTCGCTGGTAGCAGCTCTATCGATGACCTAGCAAAGCGTGAAACGCTCTCCATTAGTTACGCTTTAGATGCCGCCAGCGTTTAAAGTCAGATCAGACACAGCCTTAAACAACAAGTCAAAGTACCAAATATATTTAGGGGAAATCCTGATCCGATCGCGAAAAGAATACTACCGATAAAATAATGAAATGGATAAATTAGATTATCAATTTTGTCAACAGAAAATATAAACAAAATTTAATGAATTAAAAATGATTATTTTTTTTAGTTACTTTTATAAATGTGGAAATTTTAAAATCTGGACAAATAAATCTGACAAACCTAAAAGATAAACAAAAATTTATTGAATTCAAAAATGATCCTGTTTTTTATATAAAAAACGTTTTATCAGTGTGGAAATTGTTGAAATCGGAACAAATATGGCCAAGTCTTTTGAAAAGTAGTATTAAAGCATCCGTGCTGACAATTGCAACCGACCTGAAACTGAACCTGCCACATGTGCGCAATTTGAATCACCCTGAAATTTGAATCACCCTGTTAATTTGTAAGGATGTCGAGCCTGCCCAGAAACGTCAAGCGCCACCCTTCGATAAAGTCCGTCCCATCAATTAGCGCGCAACCAGCCGGACAACAAAAGCTGCATCGTTCACCTCCCCGTGAATGCTTCCCTCGAACCACGAGTTGGCCTCTTCTGCACAAAAATTGTTGGCACCAGGGAAATGTCCAACGGAACTAACTCAAGCGCTGCTTCAAGTTGTCCAAAAGCAACAGAAACAGAAGCGAAAACAATTCCATTTCCAAGCCCATCCAGACCAAGAACAAGGTTAAAAATTAATGTTAAATGAAATAAATTAAATAAAATAAGAA
>SCDT01002372.1:5935-19095 GCA_004143765.1 Drosophila melanica | reverse complement strand
GTATATAAAGCAAAATCCCTACAATAAAACGGGGCGGAGCACAAGTGGCAGCAGGAAAAGAAAAAAAAAATCAGTAAAATAAGCAGAAAGCATAAAAAAACGAAGCGAGAAATGAAAAGCAAAAGAAAAATCTGCCAAGTGAAAAGAAATTGAAGTCGGCGGTGGCAGAGGGGGGCAGCTGAATGGAAGCCAGCAGCAGCAGCAGCAAATCCTGATGCTCCAAGCGTAGCTCTATCTTTCGATGTGCGTGTGTGTGTGTCTGTGTGTGTGTGTGCGTGCGAGTGTGCGAGCACTCGAATAAAATCGAATAAGCATAAAAACGCATGCCATAAGATATGTATGTATGTGTGTCTCTGTGTGTGTGTGATGCTCTCTGTCGCTATGAATGTAAGTATATAAGCTTTTGCTGCTGCTGCTGATGCTGGGATACGACTGTGTGCGCGTGTGTCTGTCTTTCTGTCTGTCTGTGTGTGTCTCTGTATGGGATACACATGTCTAAGCTGTTGGCTTTGGCTCTGGATTTGGGTTGGCTGCGCCTCGAACGCATATTCAATAATGACATAAATAACATGAGAGTCAGACACACACACACACACACATACACACACGCAAACTACGGCACTGCTTGAGCCGAGTCCTTTGGCAGCTCCTAAAAGCAGGCTACTATTTTGCTACTCTCTTTTTATAGTGCAATTGAAAACATTGCTTGGCTTCTCTCTAGATTATCCTCATCATTTTGTTCTGGTTTTCTCATTTTTTGCTTGTTGTTGTAATTGCAGTCCCTACACATGTACATACATAATATATATTGACGCCTGAACGACGCCCAACGCTGGTTGGGCGCACAAACTTGTCAACCCGACTCGAGGCGCCGCAGCCGCCCTTCAATTCAATGCCCCCAAAAACGCAAGAAAAAAACGCCAACAACAAAAACAAAAAAAAAAAAGGCAGCCAAAGCCCGACGAAGAGTTGTGTATGTGTGTGTGTAAGCGCGCGAGAGAGAAAGAGAGAGAGAGCGAGAGAGAGAGAGAGAGGCAGTCAACACGACGACTTGATATAAAACGCACGAAGCGGCCCTAGAGATTTGTTGTTGTTGTTGTTGCTGCTGCTGGGGCGCTGGCGCTGCTGCCGTTGATGGCTTCCCAATCGAAATCGATGTTGGTATGTATTACGTTTTTTGCTGCTTCTATTTTGCCGTTTTTTTTTGTTTTTTCCTTCGGTTTTTTTTTTGGCAGAAAAAGAAAAACTTTAGACGCTTAAGCTTTGGTGCTCTCTTTGCCTCCGTCGCCGTCTCCGTCCCTCTCTCGCCCTTTGCCTGACTCAGCCACTCACTCTCTTTCTCTTTGGCTCAATAAGAACAGTGAAGCAAAAACAAAAACAAAAAAAGAGGTTCCTTGGCAGCTTTAAGACGACGCTTTAAGGCGCTGCCAGCGACGTCAGCGCTGACGCCGCTGCTCTCAGTGGCTGCTGCTGCTGCTGCATTGAGCCGAGTGAAAGTGGCGCTGGCGTTTTTATGGCTGTCTGGCTGCTGATTTTCTGTTCCCCACTCATTTTTATAAAAATTCAATACATGCGCTCGCTGGCTGCTGCTGCTGCTGCTGCTGCTGAAGGGAGAAAAGGACGACAACTGCGCCCAGAGAGAGCGACGCGACGGCAAAAAAAAGTCAAGTGAAAAGAAATAAAAAAAGCGTACACACATACATATATCAAATTGGATTGGATTGGTTTTGGGTTCGGTGGGGTAAAGTGGCGTCGATGATTATTGGGTGGTTCTTCTTGTTTGCCTTTTTTCCATTCCTTCGTGTTTTTTTTTTTTTGGTTTTGGTTTTGGTGATTGGCTTGGCTGGGGGCAAATGGGGGAGTGTGCTTCATTTAACATATTGGCAGCCATTGGGCGCACATTTGCAGGTGACTGTTTTTCGTAGTTGTTGTTGTTTTGCTTTTGCTTTTGCTTTTGCTTTTGCTTTTGCCTTTGCTTTTGCGTTTTGTTCTCAGCACATAAAAATTGAGCGTCAATTGAATTCGATTGGGCGAAAGCGACGCACGAGTGAACGTGCGTGTGTGTGTGTGTGTGTGTGTGTATGTGTGTGTGTGTAGGGAGCCAATGCGAAAAAATGAAGAAGCAGCAGTAGCTGGTGGGTAGGAAATGCTGTTAACCTTTAGCACATAACCTCGCATAAATACATACGCACACGCACACGCACACGGCTCGTTCACGTGCAAATATGTATTTTGTTCGTACACAATAAGTGTATGTGCATATACGTGTGTATGGATTGCTTTCAATATTATTGGCAACGCCTTTTCACCTCGCTATATACTGGCAGGCAGCAGGACGCACTTGCATTGGTATTGGAACCGTATTGGAACGACTTGCGATTGGTTTTCGCTGCTGCTGTGCGTGTATGCGTGTGTGTGTGTGTGTGTGTGTGCGAGTGGGTGTGCGTGGGTGTTCGGCTAACGAGCTGCCGTGTGACCATTGGCACGCACTTACCTTAAGTGAACTGCAGTTTTGGTATTAATAGCAACTATTTAACGATAACAACATTCTATATATAGGATGGTATTTGATACAGATATGGAATATATCGAGCAATTTACTGTGTGGTGACTCAATTGATATTCAGCTTATCTGAGGCAAGCGCACAAATGATTCAGATAGTATAAAATCATTTATGCTTAGCACATGATTCATTTATTTAGGAATTCAACATTATTATCTACATAAAATATCAACAGCTATAAGATATAAATAAATATATCTTTGCAAATATGATTCAATAAATAAATAAAGAGAAATACAAAACAGAATCCTATTGAAAAAATCATATATTCATTTTGTATATAAAAATAGTTAACCGAAAAACCATTTTAATCTATATATTTTACATTCAATAATGTAAGAAGTAAAAGTAAAAGATAAACAAGGACATTTCAAAGAAATTATAAATAACTTGATTTATCTATAGTTCAGGTTTCTTTAATTATCAACACAGTTCTTGGTCCAAGCTAGAATCCTGGCTAAAATCAAGCACATGTTAACTAGCACATGTATATGTATGTACATACGTACACATAAGCGTGCATATATAAGCACGTGCTGTGTCCATTGGCGCCGCCCGAAACACTCCCCCAGCCACACCGCACACGGACATACACACACACACAAACGATCGACCAATTTCCGTTCGGTCGGGACGGTCGGGGCCTGCTTGTCAATATTTTACGGGCTGCACACACGCTGGCACTCACACACTCACTCTATTACACAGTCACGTGTGAATGTGTGTGGGCAGGCGAACGAATCAGCCAGTACAAGTGGCCGCGCGTGTGTGTGTGTGTGTGTGCACCAGTCAATAACATCCAATCAGGTTTGTTAAAAATCTATCTATATATGATGTTCATGATGACGGCGACGCAGTCGATGTCCGCACACACACACACACACATACGCCAGCACTCAAACACGTTCATACAAGAGAGAGTCGTTCAACGACGACGACCCTCGCCAAAGAACGGGCTCAGCTCAGCGCAGCTCAGAGTGCAGGGTACTGTCGAACCTGCAGCGCTGCTGGCTGCTTTACTGTTAGCTACCCTGCCGCGCGACGCTCCGCCCCGCCCCGACCCGCACCCAAGCGCTGAGCGTGTGTGTGTGTGCGCCTCTTTTATTCATTTGCTCTGGTTCTACGTATCGAACATACATTGAACGTACCCACACACACACACACACACACACACACAGACAGGCACCCATACAGAGACGTATGTGTCTTATCAGCTGCAGCAACGCAGGGCCCGCTCTCTCACTATCGCTCTTTTGCACACACACACACAAACACGGGAGAGCAGAACGCAATGTCTGCTCGCTCACTCACTCATTCACTAGCTGCGGCTCGTTCGCTGGCTCTCGCTCGCGCGCTCTCTCTCGCCCTCCCTCTCTCGTTCGCTCTCTTCCACGCTCAGCACACATTCCACTCAATGGCCCGTTTTGTATTGAGCTTTATTTTCGAGTGCTTTGCTCAGCAGCCACTAAACTTTTTATTTTATTCTATTCGCTGTTGTTGGTTGCAGTTTCTTGGCCAAAACTTGCAAGCAAGAGCGAGAGCAAAGCGAGTGCAGCGACTGAGAGCCGCAGCGTCGCAGCGCCGTCGCGACATGAGATTGAGTTAGTTTTATTTATTTCTGGTTTGTTTTTTTTTTGTATTTTTTGTTGTTGTTGGTGCTGCTGATTGATTTTCCATAATGTGAGCGCGAGCGAGCGTGCTGCCAAGCCCCAAATGCCGCGCTCTCCGACAGTATATGAGTGTGTGTGAGTGACTGTGTCTCTGTGTGTGTGTGTGTGTGTGTATCGAACGCACAGCCAATAGCAAAAATTTCCAATTGCGTGCGATTTTCCAATCAAAATGGCACAGGAAAAAAAGAAGCAAGCGACAGCTGCGAAGCCGCTGTCGGCGTTGGCAGCGGCAGCGCAAAGGGGCGTATGAGCTGACAGCGTACATATGTATGGATGGGTGTGTGTGTGTCTGTGTGTGCGAGGGATGCAAACACACACACACACACACAATCTCATACACATATGCGAATAAAAAAGAAATAACGACAACTCCAACTTGCGTCCCAACACTCAAAAACGAATCGATGCGCACCGACCGTCGAAAGAGCGACCGACCAAACGACCAGGCCCTCATCACCACCCCAACACATCCTCCTCCCATGCACACACACACATATACACACACACACACCGCATGACGCTTCTTTCGACCCTCTTTGTACCACCCAATGAAGCATAGACCCAGGCGCCGAACTGTGGAGCTGTGGCTGTGGCTGCCAGGGCTAAGGCTAGGTGAACAGTGGCGAAGGGGGCCGTTGGGTTGGAGCAGGGTAGCGGAGTCCGAGCGCAGCAACTGCCGGCGCCTTGTGCGCATCTCTGACATATTTCCAATATCATTGGTCGATAAATACCGAAGCAAACGAATCGAAACGAAACGAAACGTACGAAATGGCAGCAGGAGGAGCACATAGAACCCTACACACACACACACACACAGAGAAGGACATTGGGGCGCATCAGTAAAGAAAAAAACCATACACATATATAAAATAAAATAAAATGCCAAAAAACAGGCAAACAACGAGGTCTCCTAATGCTGCTTCTTCCTATTCATTCCAATGAATATGTATATGTATGTATGTGTGTACATGTGTGTGTAGCGGCGGTTGTGACGTATGTGAGTCCACATACCTAAGTTAGATATTATGTTTAAATATATTCCCATTAAATAAACTTGGTTTTGATATTACGAAGAAATCTGTTCTAATTCCAATTGTAATTAAAGTTCTACGCAACCAACGAACGCTTGTAAAAATAGGAGTGTTTTCAAAGGAATTTTGAGGATTACAATTTTTATTTATCTGCTTATATATATCATTTTGATAGTAATACACTAAGAAATAATAGTGCAAGAGGAGTATATAAATGTATAGAAAAATGTAAAGAATAGCGTAAAACATCAAATCACTATAAAAGTAAAATAATACTTGCAGTATTATAATTCATATAATTGATTAATATCGCAGATACAATAAAAATTTTAATATACAATTTACGTACGTAAAACCAAACTAAAAATCATTTTTGGTCTTAAATAGGTTTGTAATAAATAAAATCATATATATAAATTGGAAAATAACAAGTATTATTTTCAAAATAAATTGAAATCATAGAGAGAAATTGTAATAAAAAAAGGTTACTTCCAAAACGAAATGCATAAACTATATTTCAATCCATATTTTTTTGTATCAAATCCACTTTTAAGGAACAATCGGGAACGGCAGCTATCGATAACTGCATAAAATCGATGAGCTGAGGCGTTGCACAAATGCAGCTGCCAATACAAAGCGTCGCCTATCGTCCTGGCCTGAGGGGCAGTAATAGCCAGGCAGGGCTGGGGCAACAGCATCGGCAACGGCAACGGCATCGGCATCGGTTGCCACAAGTTAGGAGTCGGTGTCGACGCACTCAGAGCGTCGAATGCGGTGGCAGCGTTAGTGTGCTGAGGTTTCTACCTAGCATGATTGTAACTTTGTCGTCGTCGTCATAACGAGCAGAAGCCTGTGGCAGGACGAAGGATGACGATGACGACGACAATGTCCTTTCACATTTGTCGTTTTAGCCGAGACGATGGCAGCAGCAGCAGCCATTTCCTCCCTCTCCAGCTTCCCTCGATGGGGGCCACAGTCTGTCGGCTGCTCGGTCGCTGTGTGCGCGCCTCGGAGAGCGCCGAACGCTGGGCGGTACAGCGGCAGGGCGGCCGAGGGGTTTCGCTTGTCTGCGACGCTGTCTGCCCGGCCCCTGTTACCCAAACTGCTGCCAATTCTTATGCGCTCCCTATTTTTATCCGAGTTTCGTTTCGTTCGGGTTTCCTTTTCTTTTTTTTTCCTCCGCTTTTTTTTATTATATGTCTTTGCTCCCTAGTCGAGCCCCCAACCTCGCCCCCTGGCCAACCATGCTATCCACGCTGGCCCTATCTGTGATTCCCATTCAGCTGCTGCTTTATTTTATTTCATCTTCACTTTCGGGTTTCGTCTCCTGTTTTTCTTTTATTTTGTTTTATGACCGGCTGCTGTTTCTTTCTGACGCTCGTCGAATGTGTATAGATTTTGTGTGTGCAGTAGGGGTGGTTGGGTTGGGTTGGTGGGGTGCCTGGGCTGGGCAGTGGGAGGAGCCGTATATTTCGATTCAAGGATATTTCTCGATATGTGTAAAAAGAAACGGCAAAAAAGCGTGTATATATATATATAAATATGTACATATATATGGATGTATGTATGTATAAAAATACCCAAGCGAAATGAAGAAGTGAAAGAAAAGACAGGAAAAATGGCGAAAAGCTCTCAAGAGCTGGTGGTTGGGCAATTGGGTGGCTTGCTTTAGGGGCATTGCTAGGGAGCTTCGAGTTGCTCTCAGTGTCTGTCTGCTGGTGTATTGGTGTTGGTGTGTGTGTGAGTGCGAATCAGGGGCTGGGGCTTTGGATTTTCAGGGTGGCGACGGCGGGGGGGAGTCGGGGTAGGTGGCTGCTGCTGCTGCTGCTGCCTGTACTTGATTGCGCGCGTTAGCAGAAATGAAAATCGAGCAGCAGCAGCAGAAAAAGAAGAAATTCGCGGCATATAAGAAAAATTTATTTATTTTTCGAGCGCGCAGGATTTCTACCATTTGTATATAGAGAGGAGGCGGTCACACACACACACACAGCTGCAGATACGTGAGGCATGGTGTGGGCTGCAGGGGGGAGGAGGGGTGTATATGGATAGCTATGTGTATAGAATACCACTAGCGATAAATTGCCTTTTGCTGCTGCGGCTGATTCTGCTCCTTCTTCTTCTTCTTCTCCTTATATTTTATATATGCTATACTCCTCTTTTACTATCTATACTATACTATATATTTGTATATATCCATCTCTTTCTATTTTACTGTGTAATGACATTTTACTGCAATGTAACAAAATGTATTTCCTATTTACATGTTTTTATATGATTGGCTACCAATTTATTTGAAGTGCACTGAGCGAAAATGGGTGGCTTAAAATTTTTTAAAATGAGTTACATTTACATAAATCAATTGAAATTTTTGATTAAACATATTTTCTTTTGTAATATGTGAACAGTATATCTTTTTTCGATAATTAAAATTTCCTATTACTGCATTTGTTCAAGTGGCAAAGTTAATTACATAACTGATCTATCATTTGTGCAAAGAGAGAACGAGAGAGAGTGAGAGAGAGAGAGGGAAGCACATTCTTATTTGATTTTTTATGTTTTTGGTTACTTTTTCCTTTGTGTGTTCATCTGTGATCTTAGCTAAACATCCGGTGTTTAACAATCGCACAATGAGAAGCTCACGAGCTAAGTTGACTTAAATCATCAAGCAGCGCTCTCTCTTTCTCTTTCTCTCTATATATCTGTCTCAGTCTGTTTCTATGGCCAGTTCGTCGTTAGTCTGCGTCGCTTTGGTCAGATAATAATCATTAGTATGATCAATTGCCAAGCCAAAAACAAAAAGAGACTGAGACCACGGCAGGGACAGGGTGACGGACAGAGAGGGGCTGGCAGAAAAAGTGTTGCGTTTAACTGGTAAATCAGTTTGGGTAGTTAGCCGCAGCGGACGTGGCGGCGGAAAGCCACTTAATTGAATTCGATTTGTAGCCGCGATGAACGCGACTTTGGCATGTCAATGTAGAACAAACGGAAGTCCAAAATAAATTGAAAGCAATCCACGAGTCGAAGTCAAAGCCAGAGACGGAGTCAAAGTCAGAGCCAAATCAAAGCAATCAACGCGATGAAAACAAAAGCAACAGTCAGCCACAGAAACAGCTACAGCCACAGCTACAGCTACAGCTACAGATACAGATACTTGCGTCTGCAGATACAGATTTTTATAGTTGTTCTGTGTGGGTTGCCCCCGAAGTCGTCGTCGTCGTCGTCGCCGTCGTCGTCGTCATCATCTCGTCTCGCTTCCTGTCTTCATCATAAAAAATCAAAGTAATAATGCGTGTACTTGCGTTTGCCACTTTATAGATTTATTAGGCACACACACACACACACACACACACACACACGTACACACAATCGCACACACATACACACAATGCCCGCCACATGAGATTTTTATGCTCAACGGAAATTCAAATTAAAAATGCTCCGTAGGGGGATCCTACTCTTTGTGGCATGGAGGCGGAAGGCGACCGGGGAGGCAGCAAGGCCGGTGAGGAGAGTGGAAGGGAGGGGAGGGGAGGGGTGGCAGCTCACTTTATAAGGGCTAAAGCCGAGCATTGCAAATGATGCATTCGCTTGTTTTTAATTTGATTTCTCAGTTCAGTCGAGTTTAAGAATTTGCATAGCGCGCGAAGCGCACAAACTTTTTGGAAAAAACAACAACAACAATTTGTACCAAATCGAAGAGTCAAAAAAAGAAAACGAATAAAATAATGTATAAAGATGCGCGGGCGTGCATATAAATCAAAATGTGGACTTACTGCACAACATAATGCGCGTGTGCGTGTGTGTGTATTTGTGTGAGTATTCGTTCTCAGTCGATCGCGTTTCCCGATCGACTTCCTTTTCAGGGGTTGCGCATTGCGCAGACGCAGCCGTTGCCTAATTAAAGACAGCGTTTTGTGGTTGTTGTTGCTGCTGTTGTTTTTATGTTTTGTTGTTGTGACATGACCATCATCATCAGCGCCAACATGCAACTTCACACGCCACGCACTGTGGCATCTATTTTTGGTGGCATCAACACAGGAATATATATCCGAAATTTTATTTTTCTTTGTGTTCTATTTCAATGAGGTCAAAGGTGTGCGGAAATCATATCTATCAATGTACCGGAGCAGTGTGGGAGTTTCTAGGAGAACTGTCGATAATTGTCCCAACAATGGCCTATCGATAGTTAAGCTTAGAACGTTTACATTTGATCACATATATATATTTGGCTTACGGACTATCTTTCAGTTGTTATAAATATATTTATCAATTGATAATTTTCAAAAAAAAATTATCATTTTTTAACGATTAATATTCTTCAATAATAAATGAATTCATACAAAAATTACATTCAAATAAATATGTTTATCGAAAAATAAAATAAATAAAAATACTTTTCAATTTTACTTACGAGTAGACTAAAATTATGTATCACAGAAAGAGACAGCAAACGTACCTGCAAAACAATGAAAGAAACAATGCATTAGTTATGGTACAGGAGCAAATTAATCGATTGTTAAATAAGTGGCCTACTGCTGTTTACAGCGCAACAGCGGAGTTAAATTCCAACACGTTTTTTTCGCATATTTTGTGGCAAATTTTTTTGGCCGAAGGCTGGACGCGCGCCTGCCTTGTGCCCTTGTGTGTGTGTGTGTGTATGTGTGTGCTGGCATTTTTGGTTTGGCTTGTGAAATTTAAGTCAACACAAGCACGGTGCGAAATTAACCCTCTAAGCCCCATGCAGCGCGATGCTCAAGCCCTAAACACAAGGGTTAGTCCAAAAAGGCAAATGCCGCTAGACTTTCAATGCGATTATAAAAGCGACATGGGGGGATGGAAGGGAGGGAGGGAAGTGGGGCAAGAGTCTGTGGGCCTTGAAGTTGTTTTATTTGGCTTAAAGCTGCCCAACTGTTGCCCCAAAAACAAGCAACAACACAGACTGGCACACAGACTGTCAGCAGTCAGTGTGCAAAATGTTCTAATTAAAGCCGGCAGTAAAAAGGCGGCGCACAGCCGAAGAATTGTGCCAAAAGGCGCCGTAGTCGTAGTCGTCGTCGTCGTAGCAGTCGTCGTCGTCGTCGCAGTCGTCGTCTCCGTCGTCGGCAGTGAAAAACTAACCTCAGACAACAAACAATAATGAAAATTCTAAGCAGCCAACAGCATTGGGAAGGTTGAAACGGGGGAGCGGGGAGAGACAGGCAAAAAGGAAAACTAGCAAAAAGAAATTAAATTTAAAGAAAAGCCGCAAAAGCGACGTCGAGTTTTGTGTAGTAGAGCGTTAGGCACATACACAGACATACAGGCAGACATACAGCCAGACAAACAGACAGACAGACACACACACACACACACACACTAAGAAGTAAATTAAGCGCCCCTCGCCTGGCAGCAAAAGTAGCAAAATTAGTGGCAAAAACTGCCTGCCAAAAAGTGGAGTAGTGAGCGGTGCAGGCTGCAGAGCTGCTAGCTAGCAAAAAGCGTTTTGAACACACACATACATACAGTGCTGTGCTGTTTGTGCCAGATTTTAACATATTTTTCAGGCATTTTGCTGGCTTTCTTAAACTTAGCCAATGGCAGGCTGTTGGCTAAAAGGCTGCCAACAAACACGTCCTTGAGCTTCAAAAATGGCGACTGCCTCAAGTCGCTCTCTCTCTCTCTCACTCTCTCTCTCTCTCGCTGTGTATGTGAGCCTATGGCAACTTTAAGACAACAAGCAACAGTTTAAAATGGGCCAGCTACAAATGTTCATAGAAAACATTTGCGTCGTGTATGTGTGTGTGTGTGTGTGTATGTGTGCATAGTTTAAAGTCTTAAACAGCAGCTGTTGTACACACACACACACAAACACACACACATAGTTTTAATTACGCACGTTTTGCGGCGGCGGCAAAACAAAAATCACAGCAGCAACTTAGGCGCCGTGCGTCTCGCTCTCTCCCTCGCTCTTTATCTTTCTCTCTCATTTTTGGCCATGTGTGTGCGTCTCAAAAAAGCCGCAAAACGCATGTGTTGCGTGTGTGCTGCACATGTCCTTGAAAGTTTTTGGCATAGTTTTTGGCCAACAAAGCAGCAGCAGCAGCAGCAGCCAAAATGTTAATGTGCCTATAACTGTAACTGTCTGCTTGCATGTGTGTGTGTGGGTGTGTATGTGTATGTGTGTGTGTGTGGGCCTGTGAGGGTTAATGACTCGTGCACAGTTGCTGCTTGCTACTGCAGCCGACAGTCTGGCAACGCTGCATCAAATTAAACACTTGAACTATGCGCCTTGACAGCCACTTCAGTGCCTCCCACTCTTCTGCTCTCCCCCTCTCACTCGCTCTATTCCTTGATATATGCTGCTGCCGTTTAGTTCCTGTTAAAAAGCCGGGCCGGCTTATCAGCAGCCACCGATCGGCAGTCCGCATGATATGACAGAAATTATGACTTCATAATGGTTGCCCATCAGCTCGTTAAATGCGGAGCCCCTCAGGAGCGACCCTCGGCTCGGCGAGAATTCAATAGAAATCAGCTGCGATAACTAGCCAGAACAGGCCAAAAACTAACAGACAGTCACACACACGCACACACACCCACACACACACACATGCCAAAAATTGTAGGCAATTAAAAGTGCGCAAAGTTTTGCGGGCTTGGGTTGGCAGGGTGTAGTGGAGGGGGAGTGGGGTTTGGGGTTCTACGTTTGGACAACGTTTTTGACATTATTCCATAATTAAAGGGGAGTGTGAGGAGGCCGTGCGCTATTGCGGAGGGTTGCATTATCAGTGCTTGCCAATTATGATTGGAGCACATTAAGCACGCAGTCAAGAGGTGTTACGGAAGGGGAGTGGAAGTGGAAGTGTGTGTTTGTGTGTGTGTGTGTGTGTGTGTGTGGGCACTGATAAATACCATGCATGTATTTGATGGCCTATTAAACGTTTAATGGAACACAAATGACAAAAGTAAACAGCATAAAAGTAGTTATGGCAAAGCAGATAGGGGTATTCAAGGCGTTAAGCTAATTTTAATTGGGGCGACCGCAAATTACGTCTTCAATTTAGTTTTAAATTATATATTTTTAAAACTTATATGTAAGAAAGTTATAATTATTGTAATGATGAAACTGAATAAATATGAATTTATAAATACTCAATATTGCGAACGTGGCTCAAAATAGTTTGTTGATTCAATTTCAATTAATTGTATATGTATTAATACAATAAACTAGAAATATGCGGCAACACTATTAATCCACTAGAACAAAGCTTATAACCAAACACGGCTAAGATATAAATTTTGTGTGAAATTGACAACGCAAAAGTTGACAAAATGTGGCAACATCTAGTTTATGGGGAGGGGATTAGTGACTGAAAAACAATGAACGCCCACACAGAATACACGCAACATTCGAGTGGGGTGGAGGGGTGGGAGTGGGGGGCGGTCAGCACACTTGCCAATAGGCAATCGAAAGCCAGCTGATAGCCAAAAATCTATGTTCTATATGCCTTGAATGCGATATATATATGTACATTAATGTATATGTGTCGGATTATTTATGTAGTACATAAAACGGAACAATTTGCTAGGGGGCTATAGCAAGCCAAATCGTGTATACTTATACGATTTGATGACAACGTTGCGTTCTTTTGTTTTGCGCCGTGTCTCATGCCAGATTTTCAATAAATTTTTATTTTCGGCCAACAAAAAAAATAATAAATAAATAAATAAATAAAAATTAAAAAAAAAAACACAAAATTTATGTGGTAAAATTTATTTTCTTGGTCGATCGAAATATTGTGAAATCAAAAAAACAAATAAATTAAAAGCCACACAATATAAGTATGCATGAACATATTTTTATTGTGCATGTGTATGTATGAAAAAGACACACACACAATGGCAGCAATGCGCTCTAG
>SCDT01002371.1:0-17665 GCA_004143765.1 Drosophila melanica | reverse complement strand
TAAAAAAGTATTATTTTGGTAATTTATATTATGATCCTATATAAGTAACTTAGTACATTAATTTATTTAAAAAGATACGAATATGGATACAAAAAAATTTGTTAAATTAATATAAAAAATCATATTATTTCTTTTTACATAAAATAAATATATTTAAAATAATTCCAATTTATCAAAAAGTTTTCAATTTGCACTCATAAAATTTGCTTAAAACATACCAAGAAAAATGCCCATTTAAATGAAATTTTCATACTCCTTGTTTAGTTTTGTTTTAAAATTTTAATATTTTTAGGAATAATTCCAATTTAAATTGACCGTATAAATTTAAATTGCCTTCATTACTTTTGCTTCAAAGCGGAAAGTTGAAAGAATTTCAGTTTAAATAGAATTTTCCTCGGCAATTATTTATTTCTTTGGTGCATAAAAACAATAAACAATAATTTCTGCTAGATTTCAAAGCAATATATTATCTGTTTAATGTACAAATTCTTTGGGGGTAATTAATAATTTGTTTTCATTAAGAAGTTGCTTAATTAAGACACTTCCGGGCACAACACGAGAGTGTGTGTGTGTGTGTGTGTGTGTGATCTCCGATAGAGGCATCAATTAAGATGAATGTCTTTATGAATGCCTGATCAATTGCATATGTCAGCGGTACTAAGAGAGAACTACAGATGATCATTTGCCGAAGACAACTTCACTGGGAAAGACTGAAAGAGTGGGAAAATCCGTAATGGTTGAACAATCGAGACGTCAGTCAATCAATCAATCAAACAATAAGAGGATTGTGTTACACTTCCTGATCTCCTTTCGTTAATGATCTAAGGGTTCTTTTGGATCATTTTTTTTTTGTTTGTTGGGAACTAATTAGAGATAACTGTCGGTTTTCCCAACACATTGGCCATGGACTCTGCTGCAGGTGTAGGGCAAATGCAAATATTTATGAAAAAACCGAAAAAAAAAAAATAATGTGAAAGAAAAAATATGTTAACTAATTTTCGGCTTTGGTGCGTTGACGTGTGAAGCGAGCGGTCGGGGGGGGGAAAAAGAGGCAGAAAGAAAATACGTTGCCCCGCCTCACCGCACACCGAACACCGCACACCGCACACCCTCAGCTGTCCGTTAACGGTCCGGTCAGCTCCATCACCTGCTGGTTAGCCACAGGTCAGCTTTGACCTGTGCGTGAGTTGGGCCTATTCGAGGCGCTGTCAGTCGTCACTCACCCGGTCCCTGCTCGGGCGAACCTCAACGCATGACATTTTGTTGTTGTTGCTGTTGTTGTTCGGTTGTTTTCAACATTGCCCGATATGCAAAATCATGTGACCCGCCTGGCTAGAAGGCCTCCGATCGCTATCTGAGCGCTAATATATGCGTGGGCCGCAAAATACCTTTAGTAATGCATAATTCGAGCCACTTTTCCGGCGGCTTGCGAGCCAAGCAACCACCGGACACCGGACACCGGCCACCGGCCAATGGCCACCAACCGACGGCCGTGGCCACATTTAAGGGGTTTTTTCTTGTTGTTGTTGTTTTTGTTTTTGCTTTTCTTCTCTGTTATTTTGGCTTTTGGTCGAAGCTAGCTGGGAATAACATTTAATTAACATTTTTCCTCGCTTTCGAGGCGCAAAATAATCACGCATAGGCGTATGTGGTTTTTTTCGTATGTGGGGCAGCTCATGCTGCGACAGTGGAGCAAATCACATGCATAATGTGAAAAAAAATATTATATACCAAAATGTATAATATAAAAATGAATTTAAATTTATCTGAAATTATTTAGTTTAATTAATAATAAAAATACCAACAATTTAAAAAAATATTTAGTTTATATGTATATTTATGATTGTTTTAAAAATTTAAGTTTATGACAAAGAATTGAAAATTGTCATTATGCTCATTTATTTGTCAAATCCAAAAAATATGAGACAAAATTGTAGAGGCTAGGCTATATTTTATTATTTTATTAACATATTTAACAAAAATAGTTTATATAATATACTTTTAAATAAATGTTCACATTAGATTTTCAAAATATTTTAAAAATATTACTATACAATTTATATCAACAATTTTTTGTTTCTGTTTTGAACATGCTTGCCACACTGTGCAGCGGTTATACCCAGCTGATTTGTTCTATTGTTGGCAATGTGTGGCCTTTGCCGTAAGTTATGATTATGGCAACTGGAAACATTGACATTACTTAGTTTTGGTACGGCGCAGAGTTACATAAATTTAATTGTTTGGTTTTTCGTATTTCCTAAGACACGCACGTTCTGGGCGCAGAGTTTCAGCTGGGTGGGGTCGAATTTGCATTTGTTAGCCGATTCTCGGTCTCTCGGCTGAGTGTTACGTATCTCACGGATACGCATACGAAATATGAAACAAATTTCCATCGGCTTTGTTTTTTGTTAACGTTTTATTTTTTTTTTTTTTCCTTTCTTTATACTGCCTTTGATTAATTAGCGGGTCGTCTTTTGTATTTGTCGGTTGACTTATTTTGGGCCCTTAAGTGCGATATTTGTAACACTTTGCTGACTTATTGTTGCCCAGCCAAAGAACTCCGGATGCCTGCGTCCAACACCGAGTCTCCCCCTATGGCTCCGATAAGGCTAATTAACCCATTACCTCATTGTTGTTGTTGCTATTGTCCGGCCTAACTTGAGGCTTTCAAATGGTGTTTTATTTTTGTTTTTTTTCTTTTTATTTATATATATTTTTCTCAATTTGCTCTGCTTCTTCCATTTACATGCGTCTTGGGCCGCCGCACACGTGTTTTGTTTGGCGCTGGCGACTTACAAATCTGCGCAATAAATTCCAATTTGGCGCCCTAATGGATCCTCCAAAACGGCCAATTAATTTGGCCAACTGAATTGGCCGCAATTAGTTTGGCTCAGAGCAAGCTCATATTTACCTATGACAGCACATAAACCATGCTTAAAAGCGTAACCAAATCCGGCATTTTTTTTATGCTAAATTTAGTTTTTTGTTTAATCTACAATGTTCTTTAAGGCGAGTCTCAGCTTGCGAATAGCAATTTATGCCACAATTTGTTGAGCAATTAAATTTAAAAATTAATTAAAACGCGAAGATTTTAAATATGATTCGATTTGATAATTATTTCTAGTCTATTCTATGTTATATTCTTGATAAAACTCTTTGTCAAAAGTGCACTAAATTTTATGATTGATGTCATTTTGATCACGATTAGATTGGGTCTACATTTAAAATAAATGAAATATATATATTTTCAAAAAAAAAAAAATTTTCAAAATTTAGAATTGTAAGCTTATATTCTTAAAATTTTTAAATGCCCATAACTTTGGGAAAAGTTAAAAGACTTTTATGATTAATGTCATTTGTGTCACAATTTATCCAACAATTTATTTTTACATTTATTAAATGAAAATAATTTTTGGAATTTTTTTATTTTGCTAACACATTTTCGAAAAAAATAATTACTTTTCATAATTTAGAATTGCAAAATTATTTTTTCAATCAGTTGCATTTGTTTTAATTGGTATAAAAACAACATTTAAATTAATTTCGGGCAAGTTTTTGTCAAAAATCATGCCAAAATCGACAATAATTTTGACAACTAAAGTTATTTCCAACTCCTATAACTTTGCGAAAAGTTAGCCGATTTTCATAATTTATGAAAAATTGCAATAAAAAATATATTCATTATTGAGAAAACATTTTAACACCCGTAAAGTGTATACCCCAGATTGATAAAATTCCATGAGTTAGCCTTAAAGTCTATGCTTTATATTTTCTGCTTATCTTTAAACGGTAAATGGGACATTGGGGACTCAACCGCAGACTCTTAGAAAACAATTAATTAGACTTTCGCTAACTGTGCGACAATTTGCAAGATGTTTTTGTTATACCATTATACCCCATCCCCCCGTATCCTTCGTATCCTACGAATCGAGCTGTTGCCATCACCTGCTACATTCGCAGTTCGCGGCGCCATCGCATAGATCAAATGTCGGGCGAGATGAAGGTTCAGGAATTTATGTTTCTAATACTTCGGGGCCAGGGACACGCATTACTTTCAATTCGCCCGTAAGTCCGGGGAGTCATTTTCGGCGCTGGTTAACAAGACAAATGCAATTTTAACAGCGACAAGGACAGCTTTCGTAAGCCCATTGATTAATTTGAAATTTATGAAGCGCTCGTAGCTTTTGCTCTGCGGTGGCGTTCCCTCCCCCCCTCGCGGGCTCATATACATTTTAATTAAACGTCGCACCGGAACAGCCAGCAACTGGCATAAGGCAATAAAGAAGAAGAAGAAGCACAAACAGCGGCAGCAACAGCAGCAGCAGCTTGCTACTGAGATGCATACTTGACAATTTTACGTTAATCCCGGTCACGGAGGCAACCCCGGCCCGATCCTGGCGGCCCATAATCGTAAACATTGGGCGTGCGCAAAACTGGCATAAATATCATTTGAATAACGGGACGAGCAGGTGGGGTTTGGTCCGTGGGCAGCGGTACCGGATGCTACGCTATCGCATAACAAAAACGGCGACTTGAGCATTTTGGACCTGGACTCATTCGGCCACATTCGAACATGCAACTTAATTACGCGTGCCAAGCCGAGCGGCTTTTGTTATTATCATTCAGTCAGCCGGTTCTACGGCTCTACCCTACCGCAACCCCGCCGCTTTTGCCTAACCCCTCGTCCCGTTGCGTTGATGATAATGTTTTGGACGAGGCATTGGCTGCGCTTAATGAATTTATTTGTTACGCATGGCGTAGTTTGAATTGGCGTCCACACACACACACACGCACACACACGCACACACGCACACACACAGCATCTGAGCGAGCGAGCTACGCAGAGTCCTTCATTGTCCTGCATGGCCTTAATGAAATCCATTATTACGAAAGCCATTTTCATTCCTTTCACACACACACACACACACACACACACGCGCACACACCGTGAAACACTCTCGCACAAAGTAAATACACTTATTACGCAAAAGTGTTGTGCGCCCGAGCAGGGACCGGGAGAGGTCCTTGGCCCGTCTTTGAATGGGAAGGGGACGGGGGACAATAAAACGCAGCAGGAGCTGAATATTACGCAAAGCGCCGAGGGTTAGCGTGAAACAGTCAGGCAAATAATTCCGTGCGATACCGTCGCCCGATAATGATACGAGTGCGAGCTGGTCCAAATCGGCGTCAATTGCCCCGCTTTAGAGATGCAAATAGCACGCCCTTTGACGGCATTTGTTTCCCGCATTCAATTAACAGGAAATGTATCCAGCGTAATAACTTTTTATCAATGTGCAATCAATTGGAAAAAAAAGACTTGATTTGAAATATGCAAAGGATCTGAGAGGCGCGGCAGTTAACAACAACACCAACAACAACAACGTGGAAGGGGCTTCAGCAGGCTCAGTCGAGCTAACGTTAGACTAAAAGCCCAGTTATAGCCCTGCTCAAAGAATAGCCGTTTGTTAAGAGCCCTGATTACTATCAAAATCCAACTGAATTGTTGTAAAAACTCCAACTCAAACCTGAATGCTTTATAAGAGAAGAATTCAAGGTAGTCGAAGATGAAATACCCCGTGTTTTCTATATTTTATGTTATTCCTCATTTATTAAAGATACTCTTTTTATTTTATAAATATCTCTTTTCTTTAGATACTCTCGAATGTTATACCTGGCAGATTTTCCTTTAACCCAACTTATCTCCGAATACCCTCTGGAAGAGTAAAGTAAGTGGAAACAATTCCTAACTCAGTTGTATTTTAGTCACATTAGAGCAAAGTTTTGCTGGCTTTTGATGTATTGTTTTCATGCGAGCTAAGAGTCTGTAATTCGCATAGAAAGAGTACGCGATTTGATTTTCCCCCTCCCCTTCGATTTATCCATCAAAGTTTCCATATACCCCGGCTACCCGGCCGCTTTGGTTCTTAAAGCAATCATCGACTGTAGCTGGGCGGAACGAACTACCCCCGGATTGTAGATAGCACCGCAAGTTGTGGGACGCAACTTTTACATTACCCATGGCGCATCCTTCCTTCCTATTCGCACTGGCACACACAACTCTATCATTAAAACTTAAATGACCTTCCTGTCGACAGGCGAGGAGGACTTTTACGACGCTGCTTTTTGGACTGCTTCAAACTTTGACTCCTGATATCACACTTTGCGCGACGCCATTCATGGAGCTGGCCACCGCTCAGTCGTGCATTCGTTCATTCGTTCAGTCATTCATTCATTTATTCAGTCATTCAATCTCGCACCCTCTTGCGGAACACAGCTCCCGTCGCGTCAGCTGCTCCTGACATTCTATTACCGGCATGCTGGATTGTATCTGTATAAATATATATACATATATATATATATAACTATCTCCAGCTGTATCTAGATACGCAATAAATGCTTTCTATTTAATGAGTTCTCTCTCTCTCTTTTCAGTTGGCTGCTGTTGTGCGGAAGTCCGCCACGTCCATTCCGGCGGGAGGTCCTCCGAATGGGTGGACCCCGGCCAGAAATTTACATGTTAGTGCTTTCCTTATAGATACTATTTATGCGTTACCAAAACGCCGTTCATGGCACTTTAATTGCCAGAAAGCATCAGATCAAGAACTGCAGCATGAGTATAGTGTCGGACTCAACATATGTCCGGCCAAATGGAGGGTTGTCCGCTTTTAGGACTCATTTATCATGTGTCAAAATGTTTAACTAAATGGCACTTTGCCGAAAACTTTTTGGAACGGGCTGTTCTCGTGGTCCGTGTTCGCTGTTCGGTGTTCGGTGTTCGGTGTTTGCTAAGTAGTTACTTTTAATAGTTGCCGCTGCTATCCAACATAAATAACTCTTGTCTTGTCCCGTTCGCGGCACGCCCACTCTCGGCCCAAGTGCTAACAATCTTTGAGATACTTTCCGTTAGCCCGTTGGCAGCGTGATGAATGAGCCGCCCAAAAGCCTTTGGACGTAATTATATGCAGGCCCAAATGGTTTACACATGAAGATGACCGCAAAATGTCTTAATCGAGGGTGTTTCGCCGAATGCCCCAACCCCCACCCCCACCCCCACTCCTGCCCCCAATCTGTGCCCCTTGCGTGCAAGAACATTTCGGTTACTGATAATCTAAGTTTATCAAATGCGGCCAAATTCATGGCAACAAGGCAACAGCAAAAGGTTCAAATGAAAGCAAATTTATGAGCTTGAGGTTTGCTCAGCGTTAAAGGAGATTTAATTACAAACTAAGCTCCAGCAAATTGTTGAAACGGGGCTTTATAAATGTCTTAAGTTCATTTCTATCTGATTTCGACTCTGTAATTTTATTTAAGTTCACAATCTGCGCCAATCAAAGCAAAACAACCCCTTCGATTTAATTAGATTGTAAAGCCTTACCTGGATCAATTATCCTGTATACGAATCAATAAGATAATATGGAAGAGTTCAACAGAAAACTGAGGATTTTATATCTGATCGATTTGCCACGCCCCCAGCAGGCGCATCCAACAAATATTAACGCTTTATCTGACGCGAGTATAGATGAGTATATATTCCAAGATTCAACACATTAGCTTCAATAGCAGCCAAAAATATTGATTTCAAAGAATAGCATTTTCGCAATATAAAGGTAAAAATATAGTTTATTTTTTGTTAGAGTTCAACTCAAGCAGTAAATAAGCATTTGCTAAATATTCTCTTTTAAGATTTACAAAAATAATCTTTAATGCTTAAGCTTTGAAATGGTTTCCGCAACAATCGTTTTGCTATTCAATATTGAGGCGGATATTGGGCATCGTTAGTGTTTGCTTTCAGAACGAGAAATCGGTGTAAGAGAGCTAATTAAGTAAAGCTCAAGTGGTTGCAGGCAGGGCGATTGGCATCTCGGTATCGGTATTGATATCGGGGTCGGTAGCTGTCTATGGGTATTGTGTTTATCAGATGTGCATTCATTCGAATGCACTTCCTTTGGGCGCACTCAACGGCGACTTCCCGTTAGAGCAGGCCGAGTGCAAAACGCAACTGCATCAGATACGCATCAGTTGCACAAACTAAATAAGTAAATAAATAAACGCTCACTCAAGCGGCTGTAGGAATCGGCAATTGCAATTGCAATTGCAATTGCAATTCGAAACGGAGCTGTGAACTGCCGCCCCATACCCGCCGTCCCCCCTCCCTCCCCTGCCGACGCCTCTGCTACAATTGCCCACATCCATTTAGCTAAGTGGGGAGACGGCTTGAAGACCGGTGCCACCGGGCCATAAGGAAGTGCACTTTAAATGGCGCGACAGCTGCGTGGCTTATCCAATCGGATTGGCCTGGCGCGATAAACGATAAACGATAGACGCTGCATAATTGAAATAAACACAAACAAACACAGGCAAGCAACAACAATGATGTACTCAATAATGCCGATGATGATGATCATGATGACGTTGAAATTGAATAAAAATAAAAAATATGTATTCCACAGTCAACGTCAACAGCAATTTCAACTAAAGTGCACGCAATAACAACAAGGAGAGCAACCACGACAATAGAGGCGACAACAACACCTCCAAAGTTGATTGATAAAAACTGTTTAGCTGTGTGTATAAAGAGTGCCAGCAAAAGGAGAACGAGCAGAATGCTAGGCAAAGGAGAGACTGAGGTGATGGGCGCAAGCGAGATGCAAGCAACTGGCATATCGAGTTGCTTCTCTAATGTGACAGCTCAATGCAATTTAGTTGGCAATGACAACCAGCAATAACAGCTACAGCTACAACAACAACAACAGGAACCGCAGCAGCTCATTCTATTTTGCACAGTGCCTGACAGCATTCAGTATGCAGTCAGCTATGCATTCATATACAAACAAATGTTTTTTTAAATTTATTAAGTTTTTGTTTCTATTTATATTGCAGCGTTAAGAAATAAATAAAGTTATTTCAGCTGTGTTAATTTGATTTTGTAAGCAAATTCGTTCTATTATATGCATATTATTTGAGTTATTTTCAAAAAAAAAAAAACAAATCCATGAAAATAGTTTTGCAGTTAGATCCGCAATCAATTATACACTTAAATTTAATTATAAATAAATATTCTGAATAATTGGGCAACAGCACAGCCTGCCATCGCATTTTATGTGTTCTTCCACTAACATTTGTTGCTCAGTGTACTGCTTGCATGTCCCCACGCATACACACACACGCTTAAATGCTTGCATTTGAAGGTAGCAAAGGACGTAAAGACTGTGCAAAATCATAAAATACATATAATAAGGAACCAGAACTGACAAAGGCAACGATATGGGTGTGTAAAGATTGCAACGGTAATGGAATCAGGCAGCGGAATCGGTTGGGAATGAGGGAAGCGGAAAACGCAGGCAGCAAAACTGAAACTGTAACTGAAATGCTGCGCAAACAACTTTGAACGTCAATTTGTCAACTTGAAACGAAAATTGAATGCAAAGCTTTGCGCCACAACGCGACGTTTACGTTGACGGCGGCGCAAGCGATGGCAGCGCTGTCAGCTGAGGTAGCGTTAGCGCCTGACGCAGTCAGGGCCAATTTCAGATTCAATTTTTGCTAGCGCGGTACGCGCTGCAGTCGCAGCATTTTCGTTGCTTTCACTGTGCTGCTGTTCATGTTGCGCTGCGATGCGGTATTTCAATAGGGCACAGGAAGGGGATCGGGCTGAACGTCAAGTCAAGTTAATGCCGTTATCGTAGGTGCGGCAAACATGGCGCTGCCACAGTCGACGACGGCAGAGGCAGCGACGGCGACAACGACAACGACAGCAACAGCGGCGCTTGATAATGAGCAGTTAAAGCAAGAAGCAGAAGCAGTCACGAAAGCTTCCGCAATGTTAAAATACTGTGAATATTAGAGGTGATATGAAGAGAGAAGGTAGAAAGAGCGGGGTACTGAACAGACAAATGCATGGCGAACTGCACAAGCTCTAACGGCGTTAATGCATGTGTATGTGTGGGTAAATTCGCCTTGCGACGACAAAATTCGGCGAAATTAAAACCTGCACGTGTTGAGGACTCTACATACATACATATTAAAAGCGGCGGGAGTGAGGGGGGAGAGAGAGATACCGCAAGTTGGAGAGAGAGCGAACGCGATTCAATGTCGATCATCGATTGGAGCGGCGGCAGGCGGTAACAAAGTTGTCAACTCAAAATGCCAAAACAAAGCTGCCTACGTGAGCGACGTCGCTGTTGTCGTGTCGTGGTTATTTTTTTGTTTTTCAGCCAGCTCCCTTGCCCCCTGCAATTGACTAACCTAACAACCGACAAGCCCGCCCCTTGATTAACAAAAACAACGAAATTTGCCGTGAAATGCAATTCCTTTTTTGATTCTTTCTTATTATTTGTGTGTGTGTTTTTTTTTTGTTGAGTTTTTGCTGACTCGCAAAATTTGTTACCGCGTTGTGAAGCTTTTTTGCGAATTTTGTTTTTGTTATTCTGCTTCGTCCAACAGCAGCAGCAGCAGCAGCAGCAGCGGTAACGATAACAACTTCTCAACGACGGCAACAAAATTTACAGCTGTAGCTGCCATTGCACAGTGGTACCAAAGCGCAGTGCACCTAAAATGAACGTTAATTTGTATTTGCATATTAAAATATTAGAATGAGTTATAAAAAGTTGCTTAATTATAATATTTTAAAAATAAATTAAATTATAATACAGAATTCTAAGAAATATGTTTCACTGTCAAATGGTTTTGTTGGAAACATAGAATAGACTAAGCACACACATATACTCATCTACACCCATATACACACAGTGTGTGTGTGTGTGTGTGTGTGTGTTGTAGCCAAATTCTCAATGAGCACACGTAACTTTGCCTATCCAGCGTCATGGCCGCCACTTAGTGCTACACGAATAGCCAGCTAAATTTTGTTGGCAGCGGTCGTCACATGCGCAGAAGCAGCCCCATCAACATCACAGGCCCACTGTGCAACGTGTTGCCGTTGACGGTAGCGACAACAGCAACAGCAGCAGGCAGCAGCAACGATCGCCACACGAACAAAACTGAACCGAAACAAGAAAACCTAATTGCGGCCGAAGCGCCGAAATTTAAATACCCTTTGATTCGAAAACATATAACACACAAAAAAAAGAAAATTTAAAAAGGGAAAAAAAAATTAAATATTCATAGTAAAAGTTGTATGGAACTTTATTGAGCTTGGACACAAGGTGCAAAGAAGTTGAAAGAGCATGTTGTGAGAATTGTGCTTGTTCAGAGCTTTTGGCAAAGCTTCTGATGTAGCTGTAATGATCTGTGCTAAAAACTGCTAAAGCCGCAATAACAACAACAACAACAACGAGAAGATTGGAAGGTGTTTGTGGCGTGGGGGCGGGGGCGGTGGTTTGGGGCGAGCACAAAACCAAGTGACGAACTTACGGCCAACAGCAGCAGCAGCGGCGGCAGCAGCGGCAGCAGCAACAACAATAACAGCAGCAGCAACAACAACAGCAACTGGCCCGTTTGGAGCAGCGCGCATGCCACACACAGTTTAAATATGTGAAATTAGTACAAATCGTGATTTCAACAGCGAACGACCGACGACGAACGACGAAGCGGCGAAAACAACAACGAACGTGTCGGGGGATCGTAACGTCAACGTCGAGTGGCAACAGCAACAATACCAGCAGCAGCAGGCAGGCAGGCAGCAGCAGCAACGTCACGTCGCACGTATGTATTGCGGCAACAACAACAACAACAACAATGCAATAAAACAGCTGATAGCAGCAACAAATAGAAAAGCCAAAACAGTCAGCAGCAGCAGCAGCAACAACAGCAACAGCGACAATAACAACAAAGCGTCGCATTATCAAGCGAGCAACCAACAGGTCTCCGGGCAGAGCAACGGCAACAGCAACAACAAACAACAACAAACAACAACAACAGCAGCAGCTGAGTCGTTGAGTGAGCGAAAAAAAGCCCCCGCGTGCCGCTGCAACCAGCACACTAACACACACTCATTCATACACACTGACACACGCACGTACACTGACACACTCGCGCACATGCTTGGTCGTATACACACACATACCCATACAAACAGCAAACACAGAGTCGCACACCTTTGCGTTGATTTTGGACGAAGCGGCGTCGCACAGTGGTACACAAAGCGAGCAAAAACTGATCGCACGTGGCAAACGAACTATTGACTGATATGCAAATGTTGTTGATATTAGTTTCAAAAATAATAACAAATTAACAAATTCTGAAAACTGTTAATACAAAAAACAGTTTTTATGTGATATAAAAAAGAATTATGTCGCATAGAATAAAATAAAAATAAGTTGTGTTTTTTATATTCACAAATCTGAGGAATTGTTAATATGAAAAAACTTAATTTATTTTTATTTAGTACAAAAGTAAATTTAAACAAGTTTTGTAAAAACCAACAATTTCAATAGAAAATATTTATTAAGATATATTAAATATTAAAAATTAAGTAAACTCTTTTTAGAGTAACAATAATATTACTCAGGAAAAAGCTTATTTCTTATGCATATTTGTTGCTTAGAATTGATTTAAAAGTTGTTTATAATTAGAACGCTTGACATTGATAAGTTTGCCAATATAAAGCTGAACGGAATTTCATATTATCAAATCAGATTATTTTGTTGTTTTTGGTTAACTGCAGTTCAGTTGTGTACCACTGTGCATCGCTCACTCGCGCGCTCTCTCGCACAAAGTGCAGCTGAGCTGCCGTTTGGCCGCCGCCGCCGCCACACTTGCCGCTGCCGTTGTTACTGCTGCTGCTGCTGCTGCTGCTACGCTTCCTCTGCCACACAACCGCTAGCCGCGGCCGCCGCCGCCTCAGTCGAAAGTCAAAAGCAACGTGTTGTGGACGCTTTTTTTTTAACGTCGCGTTGCGTTTTGCGTTGCGTTGCGTTGCGTTTACCTTCTTTGCTGCCTTCCTCTCTATCACACACACTCTCTCTCTCTCTCTCTCGCACTCTCTCCGGCAGCCGCCTGCGCGCGCGCGCACCACCAGCCCCACCAAGTCCAGCACCAGCCACAGCCGCACCACCCATTGCACCACAGCAGTAGCAGCAAAACCACCACCACCGCCTCCTTAACAGTTAACTTTCTCCGCACGATGTCCAGCAGCGGCGCCAGCGCCAGCGCCACAGCAGCGCAGTACAAGCTCGATGCCAATTCCAATGCCATCGCTTTGATTGTGGACGCCGCAGCGCAGTCGCAGTCGCAGTCTCAGCCGCAGCCGCCGTCGCCGTCGCCGTCGGCGCTGGCATCGCCCGCGGACCGCATCGAATGGTCGCGCAACACGATCTTGGGCTTCATCGAGGACTATCGCCGCCAACGCGTGCTCTGGGATCCGAACACCAAAGGCTACCACATCAAGCAGACCAAATACGAGGCCCTCAAGCTGCTCAGCCAGAAATATGGCACCGAGATACGCTCGATCCGATCGAAAATCAAATCGCTGCGCTCCTCCTTCCACCGCGAGCACGGCAAGGTGCTAAACGGACACAAGCGCGGCGTTATCTATCAGCCGATGTGGTTTGCGTACCAGTCCATCCGATTCATTTTGGACGGTGAACGCGACGCTGACGCCGTTGACGGTGATGTGGAGCCCGCCGAGGCTGCGGCGGCAGCGCTGCTCGAATCGGAAGCAGCTGATAAACTGACGCTGATGCATAGCCTAGATTTGGAACAGCTGACAGCTGCGGACAAGCAACAGGTTGAACAGCAGCACCAGCAGCAACAGCAGCAGCAGCAGCACGAAGAGTTCGCTGCTCGCGTCGCTGCTGCTGTTGTGGCAGCCCATGCAGCAGCGGCCATCGCAAGGGAACGGGAACATAACCTGGAAGCCGATGCAGCGGCCTCCGACGCCAATTCCAATGGCTGTGCGGGCGGCGGCGACGGTGGCAGCGACGCAACAGCATCATCAGCAGCAGAAACCGCCGCCGCTGTAGCCGTCTCAGCTGCTGTGGTAAGCTCCTATTGCCTATTGCTTATTTCTTATTGATTTTACTTTGCTGTGCATATTATTTCTCATTTCTTATGACCTATACACTTCAGAGCTGCGTGAGCATGTACGATATCTGCATACAGTTTGTCAAACATGTGTGCATGTATTCAAAATGCCAAAAAATTCACAAATTAAGTTACATATTTTTTTAGAAATTATTTACTATTTTATTAGAAAAAAAATGGTCTCTTTTTTAAACACATTGTACATATATATTTACATATGTTTGTTGTAAAAAAGGAAACAGTACAATTATTATTGTTAGAGTATTCAGTTATCACACATGGTCAACTGCAGCCTTCTCTTGTTTGTTTGTTGTTGTCGTTCCGGTGGAGCTTTTGCTTTTCAGGCAAGTGAGAATGAGCGTGTGTGTGTGTGTGTGCATTTGCTTGTATGCGTGAGTGGTTTGACTTGTTTTGCGGCAGCGGCAGCAGCACACGCGCCGACGCTGCTGGCTCCGTGTCTAGCGGTTCGTCAGCAACAGCAAAAACTGTGGCGCACAGTGGCACGAGCTTATATTTAACATAAATGAATTTTCTGCAAGTTCCTATTTAATAATTGTCTTGGATTACACTTGTTTCTAAAATTCAATTAACAAATAAAACAGAACAACAAAAATTCAGACAAGTTGGCAACACTTCGCTGTCAATGAATAATTGATATTCATGCGTGCCATTTTGAGTAGGATGCATTGAAAGCATTTGCACTATCGACTTATCGATATTTTATTTACTTGCGGCTTTGCGATAATTAAGCATATCTTTTTGTCACTGTGCTGGCCCTGCTATTGCGTCGCATGCGCTTGATAAGCGTTGTGTGCTGCGCCAGTATGTGTGTCCTGTGTGTGAGTGTGTGTCAACTGGCTTTGATTTGCGCTGCTGCTGCTGCTGCTGCTACGTTAGCCATATGTGTGTTGCATCAGCCGTAGAAATCGGCGGCTACACGTTTTGCGTCGACCCCTGCCCCCGCCCAACAGCTAGCGCTGACACCGCGCCCCCACCCACCCGCAACCCCTGCGCTGGCTGTGGACCCGCCTAAGCAGCAGCAGCAGCAGCAACAGCAGCTTCAATACAGCAAGTTGCGCTGCGTTTTGCGTTTGTTTTCGTTGTTTTTTTCGTTCGTACGCTTCGTCTGTCTATTCGTCTGTTGTCTGGCCACTCGTTGGTCCACTTCACTGTTGACTTCGCCGCGTCGCCATCCCCTCCCGTTCTACCTTTACAACTAATTTAATCGCCGCTGGCTCTGCCTCCGACATCTGTATGCAAAGTCTGTCAGTGTGTGTGTGTGTGAGTGTGTGTGTGTGTGTTGTTCACATTTATTTATTTATTTTTTATTACTATTCTAATTTGTATTTTTTTTCGCTCTCTGCCTTCTTTTTTTTTTGTTTTTTTTGTTGCCCCATTATTGTTTGTTATTATTTAGTTGTTGTTTTTGTTGTTGGTATTATTATTTGTCTGACAAATTCTTCACATCGCCATTATTAGTGTAGTTATTCTTTTCTTATTGTTGCTGCGGCTTTTGCTAATTTTTAACGATTTGTTTTTGCACGCTCTTTCGCAGACACGTTCCTCTTCCGATTTGGATGGCGAGAGCTATTGCAATATCAGCGCCGAAGATGTGAAAACAGAAATCGTAAGTACAACTAGTTAACCCCATCACGATTATTAATTGCATTTTAATTGACTTCACGGATCGTAATTCGAATACCGTACTGCTCATTGTAGTAGTTGTAGGGTATATTCGTACTATGTAAATTCCTATTGTAGAGCTTGATTTTTACTTTTTATATATGAAAAATATAACAAAGTTTTTGGAGCTTGATAGAAATTAACTTGATTCCATTTAAATAAAATTCAGGATCTAGAAAATTCAATTTAGAACACTTAATATTTAAAAACTTCAATTGTTTTTTAACTTTTAAAATATTAAAACGTATAAAAGTTCACGTTTTCTTAATATAATTTTGTTCTTGATATAGTTAAGGCTTAACTTAACTTGACTTTTAAACATCGTTTTTTTATATGTTTTTTCGAAGTTTTTTAGATTAAATTTTTATTGGTTGAATTATTTTTAAAAACATTTTGTTCAAAGATAATTTTTTATGTAAAAAAAAGTATTTTATTCTTTTCAAACAAGCTTTAAAGCAAAAAAGAAATGGTTTCGAATAATATTTTATGTATAAATTTAGGTTATATGTTTGAAACTTTTTTTTTTTTATTTACCTCTGTTGTATCTGAAATTTAAAGTGTTTCGTATCTAATGTTTAAACCACTGTCACGTGCTCTTTGGCTTGTTTTCAATTTATCGGCACACAGATCGAGCACGAATCCGAGCTGGGTATGCTCGACCGGCAGACGAGCACGCCGCTCTCGCTGAGCTACTATAAGCCCACGGATCTGACATATAATCCGCGTAAGCGCAAAGCGCAGATGGATGAGATGGATGGCGGTGATGTCGGTGCTGGCGTGGGCGTTGGCATGGTCGGGGGCGTGGTTGGGGCTTTGACTTTGACGCCGATCAAGTCCACGTCGCACTCGCAGTCGGCAATGCAGCAGCATCAACAGCATCAGCATCATCAGATGAACCACAATCAGATCGCATTTCAGACGCTCCAGCAACACTTTAGCCACAATCTCAGCCACAGCAGCCACAATGGCAATGGGCACCCACAGCCGTCGCATCAGCATCAGCATCATCAGCAGCAGCAGCTACAACAACAGCAACAACATTCCAATAACATGGCACAAAAACGTGATCGTGATCGTGATCTCTCCTCCTCACCAACTGTGGCCAATAATATAACCACTAACAACAATAACAATAACAACAACAACAACAGCAACAATAATAACAACAACAACAATCACTCGTCCGTATCCTTGGATCTGCACTCGCTGGCAACAACATCAACATCGAGCAGCGGCATCTCCAGCATTGCTGCCACGCCCATAAAGATCAGCAACAACAGCAGCAACAACAACAGCAACAATCTGAGTGCCAACCATGTGGATGAGTATGGCGTCTTTGGTGAGTACGTGGCCATCACCATACGCAAGCTGAAGACATCCAAGTCGAAGATCGTTGTGAAGCATCTGATCAACAACCTGCTGTACGAGGCGGAGCTGGGCAAGTACGATCAGGGCATGCCGTCGTCCACGGAGCCGCCGCAGCTCTACAAGATGCAATAAAAAAAAAAACATTAAAGAAAATTAGACAAACAGAAAATAGAAAGAAAAGAAAGAAAGGGTAGCGATTTAGGCGGCTTGTAGTTAAGGGTGGCGCCCGAGCAGGGACCGAGAGAAAACGCACTAGTCAGCAAATGCAAAACAGAGCAACAAGAAAGCCAACAATTCTAAGTGTAGTTAGGGGCGGGTTTATTGGCCAAGCGCATTTCATTCAGGGACAAAGACCATTTAAGTACTTTATACAAATACGGTTAAATAAATATGTACATAAATATACTAAATATATATATATATATGTATATGTATATGTATATATATATATAGACATGCATATCAGCGATATCGCACAGATTAGTCAATCATCATTTAGCAGTCAGCAGCGGTAATCAGTAATCAGTCAACAACCCACGAGAAACTTTTTGTCAACATACCATTAATTAAAATGAATTAATTATTATGTTTTTTTTTTATTATTATTATTTTTAATTTTCTTTTGTAGCTCCTT
>SCDT01002370.1:0-21080 GCA_004143765.1 Drosophila melanica | reverse complement strand
GTCTCAATCCAATTCGCAAACCCATAAGACGATTAATTGATTAAACTCCGGCATTGCCGTTATTAAATATCACTTGTGTTATTACTCAAAGTTGACCACGTCCAAGACGGGCAACTGGGAAAGTTCCCACAACATAATCACAATTGCTCCGGTAGTCACCTGCTGGACCCATCAATACCTCAAGAGAATAAGAAGTCAGCACCGACGACCAACACGCATCGTTTCCAGACGAACAACAAGTTCATAAGTGATTTCAGTTTGAAGAAATTATTCACGAACGCCACGTACCAATACGTGTGATTTTGTAAAAAAAAAAAAAAATATAAAAAAGTGTAGAGTAAAGTAAATATTGCTGCTTTCTTCTGCCAACATTTCATTCCTTAAAATCGTTGCATACTTTTATAAAATTGCTGCATACTTTTACTAAAAATTGTTGCATACTTTTTCTAAAAATTGTTGCATACTTTTATCAGCGTTCCTTGTCAATAAAGCATTGCATACCTTAAACGAATAATTATTACATACTTTCGGCGGCATTATATTTTTTGCTGCATACCCTTAACAATTTTTATAATAAATATTGCATACCCCAAGAAACACCAGTTTACATTATTGCCAACAGTTTTACCTGCCGATCTTTCTCGATCGGCCTATGTTTTGAAAAGTGCCAACCATAAGCCAATAAGCTGGAATTATAGGGAGATAAAGATCGAATATAATAGTGACGATAGCTGGGAGGGGGAAATCAATTACTCAGTAGAACCTACTCCTGCTATTACCGTTGTAACTGAAGAAATGGAGCCGGCTCAAGTTCAGTCTTTCATTGAGGGTGCCATCAGGCAAGCTTTAGCGCAACAACAAAATCAGTTTCAAGCACAAATTCTCCGGCGTACAGGATTAGTATGTAGCGTGGAGGCAAGCAGCCATCCACGCGTACGAACTATTCAAGCATTATCCAAAGAGCACTGCACACTACCAAGCGGTAGCGATCATTAGGAACAAAATCAAAGGCCCAGCTGGAGCCTTACTAGTGTCTCACAACACTGTCCTAAATTTCAATGCAATACTAGCTAGGCTAGCAGAGGCTAGCATTGAGAGAAGCATGTCCTCCAACTCTTACGCTAAAGCCTTGCAAGACCGAGCGCAAATTGCTGAAAGTAACAAAAACCGTGCCCAAGGCAAACAAACAATATTTAACAAAGATGAGCAAAATCAGGAGAGAAATCCCCATTTTGTGAAACGCCAAAAGGGCGGTCCCCAGCCCCAGGCCCCTAAAGACAATCAAACTGAGGCTCCACAGCCCATGGAAGTTGAGATTTAGACAAAGAACCGACTACAGCAAGCGTCAGGCTAATGAGTCCAACGCACTAAAACGCAAGAATTCGTCAGACCGTTCAACAGGTCAAAGACGACAACGCGTTAACAATGTCGTACAATCAGATTCCAAAGAAGCCGTAACAGAATTCGAGAAGGCGGCCAAGGAGGCAGTTGAAGAACTAGAGAGTGAGAACCAGTACGCACCTGGTGACGACTCGATTAATTTTTTAGGGAACACTCCCGGCTTCCGTACATTGAGCGACGGTTGGCTGGGAGAACTCTGAAGATGTTGATTGACACTGGCGCGGCAAAAAATTATGTGAAGCCCTTAACAGAGCTAAAGACCATAACGCCGGTCGCCAAATCATTCTCGGTAAACTCGATCCACGGGTCTACCGAAATCAAGCGCAAATGCTTGATGAATATTTTCCAACATACTTCCCCGTTTTTTCTCCTCGATACCCTAAGTTCTTTCGACGCCATCATAGGCTTCGACTTGCTAACACAAGCCGGAGTCAAATTGAACTTGGCAAAAAANTCCCCGTTTTTTCTCCTCGATACCCTAAGTTCTTTCGACGCCATCATAGGCTTCGACTTGCTAACACAAGCCGGAGTCAAATTGAACTTGGCAAAAAACACCCTGGAATACCAGGCTACATCCGAAAAACTCCAGTACTATCAATGTGCTGATGTGAACTTTACCGATGCCAACGACATCGTAGTCCCCCCTTCCGTAAAGAAAGAGTTCAGGGACATGATACTTAGAAACAAAAGAGCCTTCTCAAATGCAGATGAAGCTCTCCCTTTTAATACTGCTGTCATCGCTACAATCCAAACAGTAGACAACGAGCCGATGTATTCAAGATACCCGAGTCTCATGGGTGTTTCTGACTTCATAAACAAAGAAGTCAAACAATTACTGGACGATGGCATAATCAGGCCCTCCAGATCGCCTTACAACAGCCCAACATGGGTGGTTGATAAAAAAGGCACTGACCCATAGGGTAACCCAAAAAAAAGGTTGGTAATCGACTTCAGGAAACTGAACGAAAAAACCATACCGGACCGCTACCCCATGCCGAGCATCCCCATGATCTTAGGAAGTCTAGGAATGGCGAAATACTTCACTACCCCCGACTTAAAGTCTGGGTACCATCAGATCTACCATGCGGAGCATGACCGCGAGAAGACTTCGTTTTCTGTAAGCAGCGGCAAGTACGAGTTCTGCCGCCTACCATTCGACCTGAGGGAACATATAGGAAAGACTTGCTTTGTCTATGTAGACGACGTCATAATTTTTTCTAAAAACGAAACGGAGCACCTTTAACACATTAACATTGTGTTAAAATGCCTAATCGACGCCAACATGCGCGTAGGCCCTGAAAAGACTCGATTCTTCAAGGAAAGTATCGAATTCCTGGGTTTCATTATAACCAAAGACGGAGCAACATCCGATCCCAAAAAAGTTAANGTAGGCCCTGAAAAGACTCGATTCTTCAAGGAAAGTATCGAATTCCTGGGTTTCATTATAACCAAAGACGGAGCAACATCCGATCCCAAAAAAGTTAAAGCCATTCAGGAATTCCCTGAACCAAAGAGTGTCTACAGCGTTAGGTCCTTCTTGGGGTTAGCCAACTACTATAGGGTCTTTATTAAGGACTTTGCCGCTATAGCGCGTTCGATATCGGACATACTTAAAGGGGAAAATGGTTCAGTTAGTAGGCACGTATCAAAGAAAATCCCTGTTGAATTTAATGAAATTCAACGCGATGCATTTCACCGTCTGCGGAGTATTTTGGCATCAGAAGATGTCATGTNTAGGCACGTATCAAAGAAAATCCCTGTTGAATTTAATGAAATTCAACGCGATGCATTTCACCGTCTGCGGAGTATTTTGGCATCAGAAGATGTCATGTCATGTATCCAGACTTCCAGAAACCGTTCGATTTAACCACTGATGCTTCGGCCAGTGGAATTGGCGCGGTTCTTTCCCAAGGCAATAGGCCAAAAACAATGATTTCTCGCGCCTTAAAACAGGCCGAACAAAACTATGCCACTAACGAAAGAGAATTGCTGGCCATTGTGTGGGCATTAGGCAGATTGCAGAACTTTCTGTACGGTTCTAGAGGAATTCACATTTTCACGGACCACCAGCCGCTCACGTTCGCTGTGTCGGACAAGAACACGAATTCCAAGATAAAAAGATGGAAATCTTACACTGACCAGCACAATGCCAAAATGTTTTATAAGCCGGGCAAAGAGAATCTGGTGGCGGATGCCCTTTTAAGGCAAAACATTAATGCTCTGCAAGATGGGCCCCGTTCGGACGCTGCGACCGTTCACAGCGAACTTTCCCTGACCTGCACGGTCGAGACAACAGACAAACCTTTGAATGGCTTTAGGAACCAGATCGTCCTAGAGGAATCGCGTTTTCCGCTAAAGCGAAACTTGTTGCTGTTTCGCAGCAAAACACGCCACTTGATCAGTTACACTGACAAGAGCACAATTCTCAAAACTCTCAAAGAAGTTGTGAATTCCGGAGTCGTTAATGCAATACATTGCGATCTTCCCACGTTGGCAAGTTTCCAACACGACCTGATTCTGCATTTCCCTGCTACCCGATTCTGGCATTGCAAAAATCTTGTGCAAGATATAATGAGTGAGCGCACAGAGCAGCTCAGGAAAACATCAAACAAGTACTTCGTGACTATTATTTTCCCAATATGGCCAGTTTGGCCAAAGAAGTGGTTGCAAACTGCAGGGTCTGCACTAAAGCCAAGTACGATAGGCACCCGAAGAAACAAGAACTCGGGGAAACACCTATACCAAGTTATACTGGCGAAATGTTGCATATTGATATTTTCTCTACAGACAAGAAACAGTTCTTGATGTGCATAGACAAATTCTCCAAATTTGCAGTCGTCCAACCGATATTGTCCAGAACGATGATCGGCGTCACAAGCCCTTTACTGCAAATTGTTAACCTTTTCCCCGCAACCAAGACAATTTATTGCGATAACGAGGCGGCGTTCAATTCCGAGACCATCACTTCGATGCTCCGAAACGCCTACGGCTTTTGCATTGTGAATGCGGCTCCGCTTCACAGCACCTCAAACGGCCAGGTGGAGCGCTTTCATAGCACTCTGACCGAAATTGCGAGATGCCTCAATTTAGACAAGAAAATCAGCGACACTACAGAATTAATCTTAAAGGCTACGATAGAGTACAACAAAAGTTTGCACTCAGTAACCCGCGAGAAACCAATTGAGGTCGTTCATGCAGCAGCTCCTGATCGTCGCGAGAACGTCAAAAACAGGCTAATTAATGCACAGCAAGACAATATCAAAAGGTGCAATGCATCCAGGCAAAACCGCGTTTTCGAGGTAGGAGAAAAGGTGTTCCATAAGGGGAGGGTGGTCCATAAGGACAACCTGAAATAAGTTTCCTCCACAATGGGCCAGTAAGCCAACTTAGAGTTAGAACACCGTCTTACAGTTAGAACACCGTTTTATATTGTTCATCCATTTCAGGTTTGCACTCACTTTACTTGTGGCACTAGCAGCGGTAAGTGCTCGGATCACCGACTTCTCGCATGCCAACTACATCCCGGTACTAGACGGGGAAGTACTGGTGTACGATCAACGTAGCTACCTGAGGCACTCAAGTAACATTTCTGANCGCATGCCAACTACATCCCGGTCCTAGACGGGAAAGTACTGGTGTACGATCAACGTAGCTACCTGAGGCACTCAAGTAACATTTCTGAATTTGTTAGACGAGACGGAAAAACTGTCCGAATCCGTTCCACAGTCGCATATGCGTAAACTACTAGACGTAGATACAGATCACCTTAGAACATTGTTGTCCGTTCTTCAAGTGCATCACAGATTTGCACGAAGCCTCGATTTCTTAGGCACTGCCTTGAAAGTTGTTGTTGGCACCCCTGATGCTTCAGATTTCCTAAGGGTCCACGTTACAGAGACGCAGTTGGTGGAGGCTAACTCCAAACAGATACTAATAACTTCCGAAACTCAAAAACAAATAAACAGATTAACGGACACTGTCAATAAAATTATCAGTGCACGCAAAGGCAATTTGGTTGACACTCCTCATTTATTCGTTTAATACTCACCATAACGTTGGCAAAAGCAAACATAGTAAATCCTACAATCCGATCTGAAATCACTTATCGAACAAGATACTGCGACTCGACGAAGACACGTTGGCGGAATGCGAAAAGGATACCTTTGCAGTTACTGGTTGTACCGTAACTACGCATAACACCTTCTGCGAACGAGCACGGCGCGAAACCTGTGCTAGCTCCCTTCACGCGAACAGATGATGGCGCAGAGGTAACCGTCTCAGGAACCTTCCTGATAACCTTTGAACGATCTGCAGCTATCAATGGCACAGAATTTGTAAACTTGCGCAAATCACCAAGCAAGCAGCCTGGCATCGTGAGGTCACCGCTCCTGAACATCATCGGACATGACCCGGCACTAAGCAT
Organism: Drosophila melanica; assembly: GCA_004143765.1. Taxonomy (NCBI): domain Eukaryota; kingdom Metazoa; phylum Arthropoda; class Insecta; order Diptera; family Drosophilidae; genus Drosophila; species Drosophila melanica. The sequence continues at coordinate 15,256 of SCDT01002370.1, read as the reverse complement.
ACCACTCCTGCGTCGTATGAACATCAACATCTTGTTATCAATTCGAGACTTCAAGGAGGAGGTAACTGCGGCTGGCTCGCCTAAATTCTGGTTCGCGGGTGCGGTCCTGAACGTCGGACTAATTGGCTCATTCATCCTTTTTAAGGCACTAAGGAGAAAGCGAGCTACATTAAGGATACAGAAGGCTTTGGACAACTTTAATATGACCGAGTTAACAACTAAAACATATAAGTCATACATTGTTATTTGTAAGTACACAATCATGAGTATTTAGTTGCCCTCAGCAACAAATACAACAACACACAGTCTTAAGCATTTTGGTTGCCCTCAGCAACAAAGTAGTATTCTTGTAAACAATGCTGAACCGCTGCCAAGAGTTCTGCGCACAGCAACTGAAAACGAACACCCGTGCTGCTTGNTTTGGTTGCCCTCAGCAACAAAGTAGTATTCTTGTAAACAATGCTGAACCGCTGCCAAGAGTTCTGCGCACAGCAACTGAAAACGAACACCCGTGCTGCTTGCGCAAGAATGCTGAGTCGGCATGCCGACTCTAGCGTATGGCGTGATGCATTGGCTTCACAGGGCAAACTTAAGCCTGAACATTTCTGTAGCCTTCAGTCTCAATNAATGCTGAGTCGGCATGCCGACTCTAGCGTATGGCGTGATGCATTGGCTTCACAGGGCAAACTTAAGCCTGAACATTTCTGTAGCCTTCAGTCTCAATTCAATTCGCAAACCCATAAGACGATTAATTGATTAAACTCCGGCATTGCCGTTATTAAATATCACTTGTGTTATTACTTAAAGGAAAAGTTCCCACAACATAATCACAATTGGTCCGGTAGTCACCTGCTGGACCCATCAATACCTCAAGAGAAGAAGAAGTCAGCACCGACGACCAACACGCATCGTTTCCAGACGAAAAGGTTTCGGCGGAAGACTTAATTTATATGGCACTGTCGGCTGCGTGTAAGAAGTCCATATTCTTACGTCGCTTAATCGTCGAAATCAGCTGTGGAAATGAAGCTACCTCAACTACCTTAAATGGCGATAATTTGTTCATCATTCAAGGACTAAGCATATTATTTATTTATTTATTGATATTAGATATTACTTTGTACGTCAGGTTGTAGAAGAAGGTCAAAGTATGCAAGTACATCAGATTTATTGCAGATATCTTAACCGAGAATCTCCCTAAGGGAATGCATGTCGAATTTAAAAAATTGTTAAGTTAAAATTGAATTTGGAATTTGTAAACATGCACGCATTGTTCCTTGTGTTGGACAATGGCATCTCTAGCAATGCACGCATGTATTGACATACATATGAATATGTAAGCGTATGAGTGAGAGACGTGACGAGACGACGTTCTCTTATCTCCTTTTTGTTTTTCCGTCTTTTGTTCTCTATCTGCCTGCGAGCAGAGCATTGTATTTAGTCACAATAAAACCTTACAAACGAATGGTTGCGGCTTTACTTATTATTACAAAAATTTCCCTTGCTACGGCAGCGAGATTCTGTCCAAAACCTACAACTGACAAGAGATTCTTGATTTGATCGTAAACTAAATGTGTGATCGTTATGAAATTTTCAGGATATAATAACAGTGCCAAAACTTATGTGCAAACCAATTGTAGCCTGTAGTATTTGATTTAATGGTTTATTGGTTAAATCGATATTGGGGGCGTTTGGGGGGAGGTATTCAACGCCTGAAATATTTAGAATCTGTACATGTTTTACGCGAGCATATTAGAATAAAGTTAGTGGCTTCAGCTCTTATAGTGTGGGAGGAATGCTTATTTAACCGAGTCAAAAAAACGAATAATACATCAAGATAGTGTTGAGTCCTTGGTGTTGTCTTCTTACATAAGTTGATTAATGGCGATATTGATTCCTATTTCCTTTTAGGTCGAATGAACTTATCTTTGCCTTTTAGACCTACTATAAACTCTTACACAAAGTACAAATATGTATTTTATGATTGGCCTCTCGGACATCCGTTGTGTGATCAAGATGTTAATCCATATTTTAGCGGACGAATCGCATTGTCAATTATTGATAATATGCTATGTTTAAGCACAGATGCAAAGCAAATAACAATTTAAATAAATTTGCAAAAGAACATGTCTGGTGGCGAGAAATCGATGCAGATATTGTAAGACAAACAAGTACATGTTCTATATATAAAAGGAACAATCCAGTCCAATCTGTACAATATTTCAACTCCATACTAACTCAATCAACACAAAACGAGCAGTCTATAGTTTCCTATACACAAAGCGCATCGCCTACAGCAGAATGCAATCAAAGTCCTATGGTCCCTCAATCCGAAGACTTAAAAACAAAAAACAAGAGCTGCCGGTACTCCAGTACGTCGAAGTTGTAAAAATCGGCGAGAATTACGAGAATTATTAAGATTATTAATAATATACCTGTATTCGAAATTAGGGTAGAGATGTGTTGTGTTACTCACACAATATAAAATATATCGTTGCATTGTTTAATACTATTGTATTCCACCTCTTATTAATACATTTGCAGTCCATAGCCGCAGATTATCGAATAAATACATATTAGTTATGTGCACTAAACTAAAGATGCTCCCCCAAATATTACAGAATAATTGTCCAGCTACGCCGCCTCCTGTCCCATAATCGTTAAACAAAAACAAATCGATAAGTGGTGCACATTTGCAAAATTGAAAGCTTTAATCATTAAATTCGGAATGTAAATTGTAATTGAATGTAAAGAACGGTGTTCTAATACCGCAGAGCAGGCTTGTAGAACATCAACTACTGCAGAGCGTGCGTGGGAATCCGTATCCGCAATTACCATCACCACCACCCACTGGAAACTATATATCACAACACATGCTGATGGCTGCGATTAAAATTGAAACAGGCGGGGGTGAATTTTCAATAGCTTTAATCTATCTTCTCCTAGGTGTGATTTGGTCTAAGGCCAACATTGAGCTCTTAGTTACTTACTTACTTAGGTCATAAATTCATAGCCGGAGGGGACTGGAATGCTAAGCACGGGCTATGGGACAACCTCAGAAGGTGCGGACGCAGGAGGCCTTTGCAAGCAATAAATGGGACGTCTTGGCAACAGGTTATGCTACAGGATACACACTACAGACTACTCGTAAAAAATCTTTGCGCTCTGAATCTCCACATCTGCAAAGACCATAGACAAGACGCCCTTCATCGAAACGAAACCATCCTCCCTTTTTAACCACATAATTTAAAAATTTTGTGCAACAGCAAAAGAAAAAGCGACTACTGTCCGCAAATACAGACATTAAAAAGTTTTACGCTGAACTCAGAAGTTTCATCGACCACAAAATGTTTCTACATTCTCCAAACCACATGGTAGGCTCTAATCAGTTACCGCGCCACATTTAGTACTAAAAAGCCAGATGCGCAATTAGCTTGTGCGTACCGGTGACTCTAGCGTGAACATCAAATACAAAAGAATCTGAAACAGATTGAAAAAGAGCGATAATCAATCAAGAGTTTTGCGGCAAGCCCAAAACCATTTGTCCCGACGGTAGTACAGGATACCGCCTATAGCAGCTGACTAAGATCTTAAAAAGACAACCTGTTCGCAAGAATCATGGATGTTTGAACGTGCTGAAATCTTTGGATCATACATTGAAAGCAGGTTTAAGCCACTTAATCCTAATAACTTGTTCGATTTAGGCTACTCCAACAGGACTCTTGGTTCACCGCTTCAATATGAATGGCTTACTGCTCCTGTGACACTTACTAACGTTCAAAGCCAATCCTAGAACATTGAGCTCAATAAGGCAATCAATAAGGCAATCAATAAGGCACCCGTCTCCGACGAACGAGAAAATAGAAGGGTAAAGATAGTAGTCATCTTCATACCCAAGGGTTTCCTTTTTCAGCTGAATAAGCTACACGCTTTCCAACTGTAGTTTTAACCACTAAAGATATTCAAGGTGCAAAAATGTATTTTTAGATACACAGAAGCTGGAGCATTTTGGGATATAAGCAGGTATTTACATATCAGATGTGTGGACTCTAGTTTCAAATTTTGGAAATTATGCACGTATTATCAATTGGAGCTGTCAGCTTTATCGATAAAGAAGGCAAAAAGGGGCAAAAATAATAATGGTTAGGGCGCATTCCAGCAAAATTTGGTGACTCTAGCTCAAAAACTGTGGGAGATGTATCCATTTTAGTTTTATTTGGGGCCAGGCACTAGGGATCCTATTAGTGGGCGTAGCTGAGATGTCATGGTCGCAATTTTTGCGATATTTACATACAAAGTTTGGTAACTCTACCTTTAAAATTATGGAAATATTAAAAATTTGATCGATTTGCGAGCTTAGGCGTTATTCAATCGACCCGCCACCACCCCATGAGAATTTTTTTGTTAATACAAATATAAACGAAGCCTGTCAGCTGACCAGTATATAAATGATTGTGATTATCTTCTTATTAATTGTAGACATAATCTTTTAAAATTGACTAGGAAATAATATGACGTCGTGGTACACATATGTTGCCGCTATTTTCTCTGAGAACAAATTCAACCCTAAACGGCAAGATGGCATGAATCGAATCTAAATAATGTTTTCTTTTAAACTTTTGTCTTAAATTAGCTATAAAAAACACTTTGCAAGTCCAAATAATACAATAAAATTGTATTACAATTTAAATACACAATCTTTAATCATTCGCATATATTTATATGCTCGCTGCGATCAAACTGCTTCAATTTTATGCTCGTTTAAAAAGTACTGTCCATCTGTCTGTTAGTATTAAAGCTAATGATTTAAAGCTTGTATAAATGTTTTATTATAATTTATATTTTTTTTCCAAAATAACGACAACCATTAAAACAATTGAGCAGCGTAGAGCTCAGTCTGGGTTATTTCTTGACTAACATTTTTTTGTGATAAAAGTGGTTGGTAATTTTGGTCGGCCAAAATCCACGACTGAAGCCTCAATGAGGATGTCGACTTGGTGTTTTAGCCAACACCGGCAGACAGATATTTATCTGTTCTCCGAAACGCAAGAAGAGTCCACATCCTCCTCCTATCTCTTAAAGCATGTTAGTAGGCCATAGACATGGTAAGGGTAAAGGGTCGGACTACGATGTCATGCGACCCGTGCCGATAGTCAACCTTTCTGGGGGTTCTTTTCAAAGTAGCCCAGTCTCAAACGGAGCGTCCAGATGCCTAACGACGTCCGGTGAAAGTTTTACCAGCATAAAACGGACGTCTATGCAGGCGGACCTTCCCTACACCTCCACGCCTGGGTAAAATAATCATGATGAACAACTCAACAAGAAACAATAACACTGAGGCGGCCGGCACTACGGAAAAGCCGTCTATAACCATAACCCGCTACGTGTCCGCCGCGTCCATAATGACGCGGGAATTATATGCTTGACCACTTTGTGTTACAGTCTGAGGACCTGTCGGAAAAATGAGAGGAGGTTGGTCTGACAGTGGAAACCCGGTTCTGTTCAACTGCTGACATGCAGGGTCGCGACGTCTACACTTGGTTCCTCGACTCTAATCAAATTCCTTAGCAGAGGCACTTCACAATAAGATGTTCTATCTCAACTCCTATGGAACAAAATGCTCTAAAACATAGAAGTAGAAGGCTGACAGGCAGTTGCCTACGCGGATGATGTTGCACTCCTGTTTAACGGTTGGTATCCTAAGATATCCTGACATCCAATGACTGATATTCTGAAATAATTGGTCACCTGGGCAAACAACTGTGGCCTAGGGCTTAATCCAGATTAAACTTTAGTAGTTCCTTTTTCCATAAGTTAAATTAATATATTTCGCTCTTTCCTTTGGTAATACCGCCAAATATCTAATATCTGATATTGAGTTCGACTGGAATGTTAATAGGATCAAAACAGCTACAATCGCCTTCTACTTATGCAGTATGCGGGCTAAAACAGGATATGTCCCCAAAAATCATCCGATCGCTTTACAGAGCGGCAGTCAGACCCAGCTTACTTTTTGGGATTCTAGTTTGGTGGCCCGTTTGGTAAAGTACAAAGAATGGTAGAGCTGCATCACACTAGCTTTGTATTTATAATAGTCTTAGTGAATATACGGATTTTCCAAGTTCTTATAGGATAATAAGGTGTAATTAACAGTACTTACTTTTGTACCGGACCTATTGAACTGTGCTCCGTCTTCCATTTCGAGCTTGGAATACACATATCTTAACTTATTATTGCTTTCAGCTTCTGAAAAATTTTGTAATAAAACAATAGATTATATTAGTTATTGGGGATTGACTGGTATGTGGAATCCCCTAACGCCCTACATAACAGAAGAGATGATAAATAATATAAACTGCGTTAGTTAATATTCTAATAATACAGTATAGAAATAGAAAAAAAAAATTAGAAAATAGTTATAGCAACGATGCAATCTGTGTGGGGAGGTCACCAGCTATATACATACGTACCAAATTTGGTGGTCTTTTAAATTGTCGCAAATATTCACGTTTTGTTAATTTTCGATTGGAGGTCTATTGAAATGTTATCGAATACGCAACCACCCAGTAGGCGTAGCACAAAAATCTTAACACTTTGTCTGAAGAAAATAGCTACACTACAAACTACATGAGGGACATCCCACAAGCCTGTAGCTGACTATATCTGGGAGATATAGGCATTTAGGATTTTTTAGGGAGGGGGCGTTGGGCGTTCTAGTGGGCGTGGGCGGGATATCAAGGGTACAATTTGTGGGGCAGGACACCAGCTATCTACATACCAAATTTGGTGGCTCTATCGCATTATTATTATTGCGATAGAATCCAACGTCAGCATGTTGATACCCAATCTGACTTGCTTGATAATTTCGTGCAAGATTAACTTATTAACTTGATTGTTAAGTGTTTCCGCTTTAAGATCATTGCCGCCCTCGGGGATGCTTATCTCTTTGATGACTTCTCGAAGCTTGATTGACGATCTTCTTCGACTCCAGCATTGATAAACGAGGATGAGAACGCAAAATGTAAGGCTGACTGCCACTAAAATTTCGAACAAGATTTTGGGCACACCCGATGGATGTGACTTCGTTCCAGAGCTCCTGGATGTATGTTGTGCTCATTCATCCGATGCAGCAGTGATATAACACGATCGTATCGCGAGATTCTCAGGAGGGGCATAGCTGCGATGCCGGTGACTTTGCTCACAGCTTTGTTCTGTGTTAAATGTTAATGTAATACAATATTACTGAATTTATTATATTGGATTTGGCGAGTGTAATGGGTTTCGCATATTTGTAATTAATATTAATTTTTTGCTAGTAGCGCGATATTTACTTATTTTGACTTTATAAACGGAGCTTCAGTTGCTTTAATTCTTTCAAGGTGCGTCGCGTCGGGTATTCTCGACACACCTGCAATAACTTTGAATGCCGTTCTACCATTTTAATAGTCTCGTCTATGATGCTCATGAATACAAGTTAGTCGAATGCCTAAATTAACTTGCTCCCATATCAACGCATTACTATCTAATATTGGAATATAGAATGAATAGCGCATTCGCTGCAAATAGGATTATGAAGAATATTCCGATAAAGCTGTGGAAACATTTAAGCCTGATCTGTATTCATTGTGTGATTAGGTGTAGTGGGTGTGATCAATTTGCAATAACCTCAGACCGTTCTTATGGGGCACCCTCCCCTTAATGATCACAGACTTTCCTATCTTTTGTATCTTTCCTTAAGAACATAACGGGGTTTATTTTCCGATCCTTTGTTATCTTTAAGGTATACATTTTAAACTACGTCGAACAACCTATTGCCTATTTGGGTTACATCTGATAAAATGGAATTGTTGGGCATTTATTATTTAGTCTTTTAATGTTTGTCGACACTCGTTGTAAATTGCGTGAATTTTATCGAATGGCCTTTGCTTTGTAATAAAATGGATAATCTTATTATGTTTTATGGGTTCTCGAGCTATTGCTTGGACTGTTTTTTTTTTTTTGTTAATTTTGAAATGTCCTGTAACGGCTGCTATTGCGCGAGATGCAATTGATAATTGATGTCAATATGTGGCAGTGCATCGGCATTTTTTGGGGCATCATAATATTTGGCTGTCGTATACACGTTGCACTTCAAACTCGTGAAATAACTTTGTTTCACATTTACCTGGTGTGCTTTGTGTGCAAGATCGTGTTTGTTGTTAAATATCTCCACCTCTTCGTGTTTGTTGATGATGGTTGACACCATATTTTTGCAGTGCTAGAATTTAGTTGCTAGGAACAGTGATACCAGCTCGTGTAGATAAACGGCCAAATTTGGGAAGTTACAATGGGTCGCGATTCTAATGTCAGGAGTTCGTACAAGTTATACTATCTCTATCACATCACTCTTGCTTGTGGATCACGTGGCGGGTTTTATTGCCAACCATAATCAGTCTTCTTCGTATTGATATCTTGCCGGTACAGGGCGTCTGCCACAAAGTTTTCTGTTTTTCCGGGTTGTTATAGACACTGGCGTTATACTCCTAAAAAAAAGCTTCCCACCTTTTTTTTGCGTTGGTTTTTATTCAGACACTGCCGTTGATGGCTTTTGAAGGTATGTAATTCTGTGCTACCATACTGATAGCATAATATCCGAGATATCTAGTGATGGGTCGTCCCCCTTGAGATAGTACTGCTGCTTACGTTGCGTGTTGTTAAATTCTGCAGGTGTTTTTTCTAGACATATGCTTATTTATTATGCCGTTTTCACCCATAAGAATACTTGTTAAAGGTCTATAGATGCGAAGTCCTTCACGATTACCATGCATTTACTAGCCAGGACGAGAAAAGAGCTCAGAGCAAAAAAGTCTTTAGTTCAATCTTTAGATTGCCTTGACCTTGTTAGGTTAGATTTTGCTTCTTTCCCAGTAACAGTGAAACATAAAGATTCGAAATTTTCGAAATCTCGAGAAAAAGAGGAAATAGCGATCTCAATGTGTTGGACGTAATCGGTCTAATTTTCACACAATACTTTAACGTCAACGTAGACGTAAAATATTGTAACAAAATTTTCAAAATTAAAGGCCATAGATATATGGCTTCGCTACAGGTAGCCGAGCAGAACTAATTTATTTGATAGTTAGGGGTTAGTCCAACGACAATTTAAGCCATTAGACTACTGCCAGATCATACAACTTTATTTGCAACTTATTTATTTCTTGTTGTGTTGGTACTGCAGTCCACACAAGGGAAGTGAAGCAGAGGTGGTTCAATTGGTAGCTTAGAGGTGGGGACTTAAGCCGATTTATCAACAACAACTATTAGTATTAGCTAGGTTATTTAAATATGCATAACTATACAAAGAATTATAGTAGAAGATGACAATGGTTCCGCTGTTTTCGTTAAAATATTTTGCTAATTTGTTTTCGAAGAACATCATTATTTGCTTTCTGGAAAATGCTTCCCGAATTCTTTAAGCCGAAAAGCAGTCGCATGAATTTATATTTTCTACCAATTACCGAGAAGACAGTTTTCTCTCGATCTCGTTCTGCCAAATAAGTGATAATGGTGACAAATATTGCCTTGCCAAGATTCGCTAGAATCATTAAAATACTGAGCATTGGGTAGCGGTCGGCAGTGATTCGCTTGTTTAATTTCCTACGTCAAAAACAAGTTAATTATTTTTTCAACTGGTATCTAAGCCATTTTTATCAACAACTTACGCTAGTCTTATGATGCCATCTTTAAACAACTTTGTAATTTCGTTAGACAGTACAGTTTTGAATATACCGGATGATTGTTTTCGTTATGAATTGTGGCAACAACTGAGGTATTAATAGAGAGTGGCTCTTTAGAAGTGGAAATCACATTTATCCTCTTCAGTACCATTTTTTTGATTTCGCTTCCTACGATGTCCAAGAATGGTATCTCAATGTTTCAAACTTGGTGCCATAAGTGATAAATTTACCGCTGTAATTTAAGGCAAGTCCTGCCTAATTTAGCAGATCGAAGCCTATCACCATCAAAGGTGTCAAGGGTGTCTAATATGAAAATTGACGCAACTTTTCGAAAAATTGTCATCCAGCACTTTTTTTTTATGTTACTGGATCCATGTATGGAATTCAGAGTAAATGGGATGTCGGCAGGTTTTACGTTTTCTAAGCTCCTTTGCAGGCCGTCGATTAATATTTCAAGTGTTCTGCCAGGCTCGACGAACGGCAATTGGGTGCGCTTTATAAAAAAAATGTAGTAGATCAGCAAATGCGGCCTTGGCTAAGTTGGATATATTCTTGATCCTCTTGGTTGTCCTGTTGGGAGACATTACTAATTTGTTGGCGTCTCTGCCCTGATATACGCTCTGTTTAGTAAGTTAGTTTTTCCAATGAGTTTGTTCTTTACGCCCAGAGATCTACGAATTGATTTCCATAGGTTGGACTTGATTCTTCCTTCGGGCATTGAAAGATTTGTTGCGCAGATTTTGATTTGAGCCCGAACAACTGTTGTTATCGCTCCCGATGGTTTTATTGATCTGATTCTTACAATTTGGTATTAAGTATTATTAAACCTAAGGCTGCGTAGTCCTCAGTGGCAGCGCTGTGTTTTGTATATAAGTTGTTTTATATATAACATGTAAAACGAATATACTTTACACATTGAGAAAAATTTCATTTTTTAAATTTTTTCATAGCAAAAAACAACTTTTTATTTATGTAAGTGAGTAACTTATGCTATTTTAAAGAGTATACAATAAGTACCGGCAATTTAAAAAAAAAACAACAACAAAAACTATTAATATTCCATTTTGTCAAGAAACTCTTTACACAAATTATTAAAGGGCCATTAAAAATAATCTTAAACATAAAAACTTGATTAATATTAAGACTTAGTATTTTGTGTGACCTCCGTTAGCATCTATGACACATTGAAGTCGGTCTGTCATTGATTGAATTAATTTTTTAGGTCATAATTGGTAGGTAAAAGTTGCCACTCTTTCAATATTGCTGTTTTAAGTGCTGCTTTTGTTTTTGATTGCCTCATAGTCCCTTTTTTCTCAGAAACGACCATAAAATTGCAATTGGGTTAAGATCGGGACTCTGGGCGGGGGTATCTAGCACTTTTCCGCAGTTATAAAGCAGCCACATTCGCACCATATTCGCTTTATGCTTTGAGTCGTTGTCTTGATAAAACTTAAAATGTAGCTTCTTATCTCTTAAAATCCCCATTTTATTGGCACTGCTCTTCAAATTGCTTTTTAAAATGTTAAGGTTATGCAGGGCATCCATCGTTGCGTCAATAAATGCAAGGTCTCCGACCCCTTTGCTAGAGATGCACCCCCAAACCATAACCGGCAATTTACCAAACATCAGTGTTGGAATGATGTTGCGCCTCTCAAGCGAAGGAAGCGGTTTTCGCCACACTCCATCTGGTCCGTCATTGTAATATAGCATTATCTTTGTTTCATCACAAAATATGACGTTGTCCCAATAATCAGCAGGCCGAGAAATATTTAAAAGAGCGAAGGACAACCACTTTTCAATGTTTACTGTAGAAAGTAGTGGTTTCTTGCGGGCAGCTCTCGGTCTGTACTTGTTGCGCAAAATGGCCTGACGAACTGTTTCATGTGAAACATTGACCCCACACGCTTTTTTGAGGTCCCTAGCAAGCATTCTGGTTGAGATCAGAGGGCTTTGGGATACTTTTCTCATCATAAGGCGCTCTGCACGTGAAGTTATTTTGAGTTTAGGGCCACCGCGACGTTAATCTTTTTATTATCTTCCGTGTAACAGAAAACATCTATGCCAGCTCCTGCACGCTTTTGCCCATCTGGTGATTGAAGTACACCAGCTGGATCACTTCAAACGACATTCTCTTGCCTGGCATCTTTATCATCTCAGTTTTAAAGTATATTACGTCTACAAATCACAAAATGTTCACCAAACAACAAAGAATATCATAGAAAACAAAGAATGCGAAGCGTATGTAACGGTAAATGTACCGTTTTACGCAGAATTGGTGCAGCAAGGACCAAAAATTTTTGTAAAGAGTTTCTTGACACTTGCAAAATTAAGTCTTAATAGTTTTTGTTGCTTATTTTTGTTTTTAGTGAAATTAAACTGTCGTTTCTTATAGTATACCATTTAAAATTGCATAAACTACAATATATTATAAGGATTTATTTATATTTTTCATTAAAAAGTTATTTTTTGTTATTGAGAAGTTGAAAAAATTAATTTTTTCCCAGTGTGCAAACTCATTCTTGACACACTGTATGTAACTTATATGTAAGCAGCCAAAACGTCGCTGGCGGGACAGAGCGTGTTGTGCATATGTACAAGTTAACATAAGGTAACGCGACTCGGTTTGACCCCAGTACAGAAGCTGACTCAGCTCTAGGCCGGATGTCTTCACATAGCAGGCAATGCACGAGGCGCAAGTTAAGCGTTTCTGCGGCCGCTATGACTTTTTGCATTGTGTAACTTCATATTTAAATAATTCGTCATTATAATTCTTTGTAGCTTTACAAGTCTCTTTTTGTCAACTTAGTAGTTAGTTCACATTTTGTATGCCTTGAGACAACAATTCCAAGCAGTAAATCTACTCCTTCATATTCTGCTCGATTCAGATTTGTCGTAACAAATATTAAATATATGAATAAAATCAATATTTACTTAACTAATATCAATAACTACTTAATTGGCGCCCAACAATAACGAGTCTCGCGCTCCGTCCCAAGTCGCGTAGCCGTGGATTTAAACAAATATTCAAATCAGATAAAAAGAAAAAAATCTGATGTGTGTGTTGCGTGTTGTGAACAGTGCAATCATAAAAAAAAAACGAAGCAACTTAACAAGAAGAAGTTAAAACAGATATAAAATGAAATCTGAACTTGTGTTGTGTGTTGTGACACTAACGGCGCTCGCATTTATGTAAATCTGCGCCAAACGCTACAACAAATTCGGCATAGCGTAATTTTGTGCTGTGCAGCGTACCTGACCTACGTCAACTCGGTCAGTGCGAGTCTATTGAATTACACAAATTGTTTTTTCATACACCGAAGCTGCTGGAGCTCTTCGGGCAGCGGTGTGACACCAGTATAGCGCGCAAGCTAATCTGGGCAGCGTTAAAAAGTTTTTGTGCGTGACCGCAACGGGGGACACAGCAACACCTGCAGATATTAGAATTACCATATAACTTCATAAAGATCATGTAAGTGAGCTTTTCATTCTTACAAATTTTAAGTACTGCGTGAAGTAGATACATTTTTTTTTCCCAAAAAATTTTAGTAATTAACTTAACTGTGTTGTTGCACATCGATTATAATTATTATTATTATTTTTTCTTTTTTTCTGCAAATCCAATTGACCATTGACTGTTCTATCGTTTCAACAAATACTTTGTTTTGAATATTTTTTGTAAATTATGCTAATCTGATTCTGTGGCTAGTAGTTATATTCATTAACTATAGAGACCCTTATTTAAGAAAGTCTGACTCAGAGGGCTCAGATAGCAACGATATTAGGGTGGACTCATACAAAGAAGTGTACTCAAGCAAAACAGATGGATTCCCAGCAACTCAGGGTTTTAGTTGAGTCAGCAGTTTCGGGTGCACTTAAAGCACAGGCAGAGGCATTCAGGGAGAGGGATGCAGCTCTTAAAGAGAGCCTCAACCGGCAAATTGCCGAGTTGATAGAAAAAATAATAGATCTGAAGGTCACAGCACCTCCGTTTGAGACTTTTGAGGAAATACAGATCGTGGACGACGTTCGCTGCGACGAGCCTCTAGACGCGGTCAAGTGCCTCGCAGAGTTTACGGGCTCGCAAGAAACTTATGTTTCATGGCNTTGAGACTTTTGAGGAAATACAGATCGTGGACGACGTTCGCTGCGACGAGCCTCTAGACGCGGTCAAGTGCCTCGCAGAGTTTACGGGCTCGCAAGAAACTTATGTTTCATGGCGACAGGCTGCAAAGGCAGCATATAAAATATTCAGACGGTATAATGGCAGCTCTCGCCATTACCAAGCGGTGATAATCATCAGAAGCAAAATAAGGGGTTCGGCCGACGCAGTTTTGTCTTCGTTTGCCACGATCCTAAATTTTGATGCCATTATCAACCGCTTGGATTTCACTTCTTGTCACTGTAAGTGAAATCCAAGCGGTTCACGTCATAAAACAAGAAATGGGCACTCTCAGGCAGGGACAGCTTACCTTGCCACAATATAATGATGAGGTCGAGAAAAATATGACATATGTCGCAGCACTAGCTAAGGGCATGTGCGAGAAGTTTAGAGAGGACGCCTTGTGCATATTCATTTCTGGCCTCAAGCGCAGCCTCTCTGATGTTCTGTTTGCGGCACACCCGCTCGATCTCCCCTCTGCTTTGGCACTCGCACAAGAAATCGATGCCAATCATGAGAGATACACCTTCGCGGCAAACTATGCCAATAGTATCGAGGACAAGGCTCGGAGACCCGAACAAGAACCTCAATTTCAGCAGCGGCAAAACAGACACAGACACAGACACAGATTCAGAACAAGCTTAAAAGAGCGCAGGACAACCTCAGAGCTAGGGAAAACGACTCCCGACAAAATAGGGTTTTTGAAGTAGGAGAGGAAGTCTTGGTAAAGTCCAATCGCAGGCTCGGAAACAAACTTACACCTTTGGGTGAAGAAAGAGCCGTGAAAGCCCACCTGGGCACTACGGTTTTCATTGAGGGGAGGGTAGTCCTCAAGGACAACCTTAAGTAGTGTTTGCTTTTCTACTTTTAACTTTTATTGTGCCATTTGGCAGTTTTTCTTTTACATTAGGTTGCTAGAGATATAAGTTTTAAGCCACTTGGCACCCCGCTTTAGAAAGGTCTTGGTATTGGGTTCTTTAATAATATTTATAAGTTAAATAAGTTCGGTGATGGGTTGTTCAACGAACACTTTTGGCTAGGAACAGAATGTTGTCGAAGCTGACTCAGCTCTGGGCCGGATGTCTTCACATAGCAGGCAATGCACGAGGCGCAAGTTAAGCGTTTCTGCGGCCGATATGACTTTTTGCATTGTGTGTAACTTCATATTTAAATAATTCGTCATTATAATTCTTTGTAGCTTCATAAGTCTCTTTTTGTCAACTTAATATTTAGTTCACATTTTGTATGCCTTGAGACAACAAGTCCAAGCAGTAAATCTACTCCTTCATACTCTGCTCGATTCAAATGTGTCGTAACAATATCAATAATATCAATAACTACTTAATTTACATACATACATATATTTATATTTATACATATATAT
>SCDT01002369.1:0-13594 GCA_004143765.1 Drosophila melanica | reverse complement strand
TTTAGCATTTGTTTAAACTTTTTATTTCTGACTTATGGCATCCCAATCATCTTAAGTCCAATTCTCATGCATTGTAGCAAAGTCTTTACGCAAGCTAATGTACCTTTGGCTAGAAATGGTTTCTTTTTCATTTCTTTGGCCTTAAGGCCCAATCTGCCGAGACTGCGACGGACTGTCCACTCACTGCCATTTAAATTTAACATATTTGCCGCTTTGATTGGCGTAATGTCGCGATTGCTTTTTACTAAGTTCGCCACGTGGCGCGTGTCACGTTCGCTTAAAACTCGCGGTCGGCCTCCTTTATTAATTTTAATATTTCCTGGACTGCTTTTCTTTAATCTTTGCACAGTCATGTGGCTAACACCAAATTTATTAGCCACTTTCCTAACGGATTCGCCTCCTATCAATAATTGGATTATTTTCTTTTTCTTCTCACTATCCATCATAATTGTTTTACAAATTGACTTAAAATGATCAAAGCTTAGCGATAAACGAAAACAAATAAGCTTTAACGGTAAAAAAAGCGTTAAAACAAAAAAAATTGGTTTTGCATTCCGAGTGCAAAACTGTAACATTTGACTTTTTTTACATTTTTGATTCGTAAAATTCTTCCAGCTTATCAAATAAGCTGAAATTTGTAGATAAGAGAGCCAAATATTTGACCAACAAAACAAAACTATAATCTTAAGCATGCATAAAGTAGAAGAGAAAATTGAACATGTGTTACAGTTTTGCTCGTCAGTGTATGTATGCCGCGCTTAAATTCGATGTTTGCATGCATTCTTATCAGCAGAAACAGAATGCAAAAGGTAAACACGAAAAATTTGACATGCAGAGGGCTTTTATTAGAATATTTGTTTTATTCATTATTTTCGCACCATTACTTAACGGTAGTCTGCAATACCAGCATCGAAAGTTTTGTCAAAATATTTGTGACGCGTAGTGTATATTACACAGCTTTAAAGCAAGATACTTCACATATTTTGCATTTTTTTCAATTCTGCAAATTTTGATGCAACTTTTGATCCACATATTCAATGAGCGCATTATTGTCAAAGAAATTATTTTATTACAAATAATTATTTTCAAACAAATAAGCCGCAATCATACAAAATTCCGTTATATTGGCGTCAGAATCCTAAGGGGCTAGTATTTTTTGCATTAGCTGGGGCTCTCTCAATCTCTGAAATTGCAACCCGGATCCCTGTTGTTCAGTTGCATAAAAGAGTAAAAAGAAAAGTATTGAAAAAAAATTTGTTTGTTTTTTATTATATAAGGTAGTAGTAGGTAGCATATAAATTTATATAACATACGATATACATACATACATATATGTAAAAAAGACATAGCTAGCTTAAATACTTTCACTTGCACATTGGGCTTCGCCTTCGCCTCTACTTATCTTCTTCGCTTCTTCTCTGAACTAATCTCACTTGACGATACGCTAGTGTGTGTTTGTGTGTAATTATGTGTATATGAGTGTGTGTGTGTGTTTGTGTGTGTCTGTGGCTGATTTCACCTAAAAGCCCGCAACGCCGCCGAGCTTACGATAATCGGCATTTGCATAGATTGCTGTCGCATTCCGTGCGACGGCACAGACTACAGAGGAACTAGACTCTTTTAGGGGCTTCAGATTGTGCCCCCGCTTTTCGAGCAGCTGGATGACCGTCTCGGGAAACTTGCCAAGCTCATACTCAAGCAAATCGGGGAACAGTTGATTGTAAAAGCGTGGAGCATCTACTGCCGCTTTAAGATCTTCGCCCAACCACAGAAAGCGAGCGGCTACCTCAACAATAGCAGGCGGAATTTTGATACCGCCGGCAGCTCCAATCGCCAAACGTATGTTGCCGTCCTGATCCGTCAGCAACATCGGCGACTGTGAGGACATGGGACGCTTATGCACATCAATTGTATTAGCCGGCGACAGTGGAATCTTGAAATAATTCTCTGTAACAGCAAAGTCGTTCATACCATTGTTCAATATAATGCCCGTGCGTGGTCCAATCAAGCCGGAGCCAAAACTGCAAGAAAATACAAAAATATTAAAACATATAACTATTAAAATGAAATATTAAAATAGTGTAAAAATTGCATAATGGTTTTGTGAAGTGTATGTAAGCGGTAGAAGAAATCATTTCCGTCCCTCTAAGCTACATATATATATTTTTGATCAATGCGACAATATCATGCTAACTGCATTAAAGGTTGGTAAGTAGTAAAGTTGCGATGCATTTTTTTTCACAAAACTTTTGTAAATCTATATATAAAGTAAAATATATACTAACATAAACCAGTGAGAGGGCTCTAGTCAGGGGTGCCAGACTAGGAGATACCCTGAACTTTGCGATCTGTCTTTATTAGCATTTCAACCCGTTTGCATTTATACATACATACACAAATTAGCTTATGAAGTTTCCGAGATCGCTGCGTTCATACAGACGGACAGACGGACATGGCTAAACCCATCTGTCGTCCTGATCAAGAATATATATACTTTATGGGGTCGAAGATGCCTCCTTCTGCCTGTTGCATACAGGCCCATTTTCAATGGGTTCAGGGTAAAAAAGGTATGCTCAGGAATTAAAAATATATATGACCGCGATAAAACGCGGTGCATAACGAAGTGTGCAAACTTTTGAAGGTTTACTACGATAGAACGGTATGGTTTAAACTGGAAGAAAAACATAACACAATATTTGATATGATTATTGTTTCCTGGGATATGAAAATGTAAGCTTTTGGCACCTTTGTTGGGGGCATTCAGGAATTCCTTCATTTATTTATTTATACTAATTCGAAAACTCGAAAAGAAATTAAATATTTGGCTCTTTTAATTACCGTACGTTAGCGTTAAGACAGCGTTTTAAAACTTTTCCCATTTTGAAACAAGAAACTTGAGTTCAAAGACTTTTTGTAAAACAAAAACCGCTAGTGCGACGAAAAACTCCGCTTATGTTGAAACCCAGTTTCTTTGTTTAAAATATATTTATATGTATCTATATATGAGCTTAATGGCTTGCCCTAATATTTTTTAAAATGTATTTAGGTAAAAAGTTATAGATAAAAAAATGTTTCAAATTTAACCTTTTTGGGCACATTGCAAAAAGTTAGTTTTAGGTAAAATTAAGTTGAAACTTTTTGTGGAATGTCAAAATATTTTGTATAGTTTTAAATTGCTCATTTATTATATTATATATTGAACACACCTCAGAGTTTGGTTTAATATCGAAAGTCTTGGGGCTTGAATTTACTCTCGCTACTAGATTGTTAGCGGGTATTTAATTTGGTGATACTCACTAGTAATTGATGGAGCTGGTCACGCTTACAGCATCCCCATTCGGCGCTATCACAGCGAGTGTTGAGGTGCCAAAAGGATCTTCCTCCGAGAAAACCTGTGCGCCGTAATCCTGCGGCCCGCTTAACACATGACTGTCATTAATCTTGGCACGTTGCTGGGTAGCATAATCCGGATTATTTAGTTGGCTAACCAGTTCGTGCACCTCATTAAAACGCAGATCGCCCAGTTCTGAGCGACGAGCAAAACCGAGCTTAAGTGCTTCGGTAATGCGGTGTATGGTGCGGGCATATGATTCATCGTCGGCCCAATCCGCACGAGTGAGGTTATAGCCCTCAAGAATGCTGAGTACGTGCGACACTATCGATCCACTGCTTACCGGCGGAACGGCATAGAGTGTATCCTGACCCAGAGGCATGGTCACCGAGTGTCGCAATTCGGCTGTGTAGGCATCCAAATCATCCAGAGTTATAATGCTACCCAATTCTTTTAGATCTTCTGCCAGCATTTTGGCCAAAGTACCGTTGTAAAAGTCCATAGGCCCATTGTCAGCCAGCAGTTTGTAGGTATTACACAGTTTTGCCGATGGCTTCAGCCATGTTCCTTCCACGTGCTGTTCGCCCGTTTCGACATTTAGAAAAGTGGTCCTACGGATCAAAAGTATATTTGTAAGTTTCAAAATCTATTTCCGGGTGCGATTTGAGGCTATATAACAAGTTAGAGTGCCGAGAGTATTGTAAATGCCGGACTTAAGAATACTTTGAAAATACCATCATTACAAGAAAAAGAGTTCTCTACTTAGCACTGACGAACATGAACTTCAAAAAATTAATTGCTAATTGCACACATTGATTTAATTTAAGACGATTTCAAATATTTTAAAATTCTCTTTATATGCATATTTTATGTTCTATTCTTTAATTCCCACAAGTGACAAATTTTATATATTTTCTTCGCATTACAATATACTAATTCAGTATCAACAATGGGAAATAGAAATAACAATACAGGGAAAATGTTTTAAAATGATAAGCAAAGCAGTTCAAATACCAGTATTCCTAGCTGTATTACATTGCACTGCAGAACACGATAAAAATAGAGCCTTTGCATCGCCGGTCACGAAGCAGTTCCAAGTACAAGACGATGTGTACGAATGTAAATCAGTTACTGCATTCGCAACCCGAACAATTTCTAGCAAGCGCGTCCGCTTTTAGGTATCCTAACTAAGACACTAAACACAAAACAATTAAACTATTAACACAATTAAAATTAAAACAATATTTATTTTTGGCCCATTGAGAGCAAGTTGTGCAAAAAATGCGCTCAAATCTCACAAGGTTAGACCAAAGACAATATAAATATATATATTATAATATAAATATTATATTGTCTTTGGTTAGACAGTTAGTTTTACCAAAGACAATATAAACACTGGTTATACTGGTTATATATTGTCTTTGGTTATACTCTATGCTACTTTTTATGTACTATGTGACCAATCCATTTGTAATGTGGTTAGTGGTTGTACTTACTGGAACTCCGGGTTGTCCTTAACAGAGGACCACACTTGGCGCAAAGTTTTGTCCTGATGCTTGCTCATGCGGTAGCCGGTTTCGCAAATCTTGAGTGAGGGTGCCACCAGATCCCGCCACGGCAGCTTGCCGAAGCGCTGGTGGGCTAAATGATATCCCATCACCTCGCCAGGCACCGCAATGCTTAGTGGTCCTAAGAAAGAGGCCTTTGGATTTTCATCGAACATATTCTGATCGGCAGAATATGGTGCTACAACGTGCGCATCTATTTGAAAGCCAGTTCGCGATTCCCGCTCATAGATATTCATCAGCATGCCGCCTCCGATTCCCATACTTTGCGAAGTGATCAGACCGTTGCACAGCAATGTAGCAATTATTGCATCCACGGCGCTGCCATTCTGTGTCATTATATCGCTACACGAGGGGAAATTTAGAACTTATAACTTTTTCGTATTACAGTTTAAAATGATATTGATTTGTTTTTTATCATTGAATTAGAACGCCCCCTAGAGCTCCCGCCCTAAAAAATTGGAAATGCCTATATCTCCCACAATTTTTGAGCTAGGGTCACCAAATTTTGGATTTATATTGCTGGAATGCTCCCCCAAACATCAAAGAAATTTTAGGCCACGCCCCTTCCCGCCCCCGTAATCACAAAAACCGTTGTACCTGACGCACAAATCGATAAAACGTGCATATATCCCCAAATTTTTAAGACAGAGCCACACAATTTGGTATGTAGATACCTTCCCCAAAGATTGCACCCTCGATATGCCATCCACGCCCACTGGAAATGGCTATATCTCCCACAGTTTATGAGCTAGAGTCAGCAAATTTGGGATATATATTACTGGGAAGCTCCCCCAGAATTCACAGAAAAATATTTTTTTTAAAGCCAGAGGCACCACCTGCTGACCTCCCCCAAAGATTGTAAACTTGACATCCCGGCCACACCCACTAGAACACCCCAAACGTCCCCGCCCAGCCGGAAATGCCTGTATCTTCCACAGTTTTTAAGCTACAGTTACCACATTTGGAGGAGGGTAGACAACTGGTCACCCCCTATAAAAAGCGGTACAAAATTTCGCCACTCTCCACTCTTCCCCACCCCCAGCAGCACACAAATTGCAAAATACCGAAATTTATATATAACCATATTTAAGAACGTGACCGAGTATAACGCAGTCGGACTTAATCTGTTTAATCTTTTTTTGTACTGTGAACGAGTTTTACCCGGCCACCCGATATATATTGAGCTTCAAGACAAATCGAGAAATTTTACAGTTCAGCAAAGCTTTATCGGAGAATTCAAGTTATAATTATTATTACTATTTATGAGTATATAATTCTTTTCGTAAACTTAATCTTAGTAATCATATTATAGATGTGGAACATTAGCTATTTGTCAAGCGCATTCCACAAGATGGAATGTTTAGCGTTCTTTGAAGTTGCTTTGGTTTCAACACGCTTTTCATATATCTAGTATAAATTTAGTTTTGTAAACTAAGCAACCAATGCTACCAATTTGTTTTCGTGTATAAGGCACATTGATAAATAGGGATACAAATATAGGATTGAGTATCTATATAGTATATGCATATGTGCCGCTTAATTGTAAAGTTTATGAATTAATTCAATTTAATTTGAAGTTAGGCTTAAATATCTATGTGTATACCTAGCAATTGGATTGAATGTTCAAGATTTAAGATCAATAACACTTAAAGACCTATTAAATAAATTTTAAAAAAATATATAGACATTTTTTTACCTGCCAATCTGACTGCAAGGTTCAGCGTCCGAGCAAACGGCAGCATGCTCAAAAATGCCCAATTTTGAAGTAAATTCATTGTTGCTGTCCAGAATTGTTGCTGGCGATGGCGGTGGCGGTGGCGTTGCTGCTGACGTGGAGGCGGCCACGGCGGGCTCAACTAGCTCCTCGGCTCTGGCTGTTGTTGTTTCCATGGTGTCATTGTTGCCGCGCTCAGATGCGGACGGCAGCGATTGTTCATCTGTTGAAGTAAATGTTTTAAATATGTGGCTTATGCTTGAGTTGCTTGGTGTTGATGTTGTTGTTGTTGTTGTAGTAGTTGTAGTTGTTGGTGTGCTTTCTGTTGTTGTTGTTATAGTTGTTGTGCTAGTTGTTCTTATTGTTGTTGGTGATGGTGATGGTGACGACGTTGGCGCGGCTACTGCAGCAGCGTCTGTTACTGCTGCTGTTGTGCTGCTGCTAAAAATTGCTGCTGTTGTTTTCATTGTTGTTGTTGCAACTGTGCTGTTGTTGGCTCGCAAGGGCGTTGACTTTGGCCAGTCTATTGTTGTTGTCGGTGCAATTGTTGTTGTTTAGTAAGTTAAGGTGTAAGAGTTGTTTGTCAATACAATTTGGTGCCACAAAAGAAAAAATTTAACATTACGAGTAGGTTGCAGGATTGTGATTCGTATGGCAAAGGCATGCAAAGCTGATAAGCAACATTTCCATCATGTTGTTGCTATTACTGTTACTGTTGTTGTTGTTGTTGTTGTTGTTGCTGGTGTTGGTATTATAAACGTACATGGACATATACATATGTATGTTCATGTGTGTGTGTGTGTGTGTGTGTGTGTGTGTCTGTGTGTGTGTGTGTGTGTGTGTGTGTTTGTGTGGATTAGTTGCCAGTTGTGAGTGAGTGGTTAGAGATGTGGAATTGGCCTCTTTGTTAATCGGTACCTATTACCACTTACCGCTGAAGCAGAGGCTAAAAATCACATAGCTTATCAGGGCAATGCCAATAAAGCAGATAAGCACAATCGTCAGCTTCTTCATCCAGACCAATATATTGGCACGCCTGCAACATTGTTTCAATTAAAGTTGCCAAAAGTCTGCGAAATCACTTTCGCCTCAATTTCGATATTCAAGTGCAAGAAATTAAAATGTTTACCCCATTTAGTTTTTGTTTGCTACACAACTGATACACAAATTATAAATATGCTATAAATCATTATAACACTATGGATGAAATGTGGAATAGCCGATCAGCAAAACTATTGGCAAAGTTTAAAATATGTGAAAAAAAAAGTTTAATTGAAGTTGATTATTATAATGCAATAGTTCCCAGCAGACTTTTAATAAATATGTGTCTACCAATATGTTTTTTTTTTTTTTTTGTCAAATTTTCTTTTACTAGTGTAACATAAAATTTTGCATTGCTAGAAATATAAATTATATTGAATGTTTTACTAATTAAATAAAATATATTTAAAGATAGTGAATTTAAATCCCCCAATATCTTAATGTGCCAAATAAAATGAAAGAGACAATTCATAAAATATGTTATAAAACTTAAATTGATCCTTGATAAATATTTAAAATTTTTGCTACACTCTGCGTATATTTTGTTATCCACTCGAAAACTAGGCGAAATTGTGGCGAAATGAGTTTGAAATTGTTTATGAATCGACTTACATTTGTTCGCGCCGCGCCTCCTCGGCAGCGGCGGTGTCCTGCATCAGTTCTCCGCCATTTTTTTCCTCATCGTCGAGTCCGCTGGACGATTTGAGTGGGATTTTGTTCATGGCATCGTCATTGCTGTGGTGCACCATCTTGTGAGCATCCGCTGTTGCTGCTGCTGCGCTGCTGATAGATCTGTAATTGGACAAGTGAATGCGACGTGTCTTAGGTATGCAACAGTTTATCACACCGCTCCCAAGTATGCAACAGATTTTGCACGCGTCCCATTGCCAACTGAACACTCCAAGCGCGACACGTTGCCACACGGCGTCATAAACTACGTCCCCTGCCTGCGTCATTGGCAACAGCGATGGCTTTGTCGTCGTCGTCGTCGTCGTCGTCGTCGTCATTGTCGTCGACATGAAGCCAGGATATGCTAGTCGTGGTCGTTGCGGTTGCATGTCTGTGGGTGTGTCTCAGTCCACTTCCCATTTCCCATTCCAGCACTTATTTTTTCTGTTTCTGATTCTTACACTTCTGCCTGCTGTTTCTGTGTGCGTGTGCTGCAAATGGGTCATACGGCAACGCCAATGCCAACGTCTAAAGAGTTGCTTGCAACATTCGGGCAGAATACATTCTGTTGCAAATAACTGCTGCTGGCGCTGCCCACAAGCATGATTGAATGTTGTGATTGGCAACAACAATTGGAGGAGGGGAGGTGGACGTGCCGAGATTGTTGGCTGTAAATTGGGTTAATTGCAGCCGGGCTTGGTGTCAGCCACGGCCATAAAAACGGCGGCAACATCGGCACTTTTTGCCCTCAAATGACCTGGACAACAACATTGTTATTATTGGCATCTGCACTCAACAGGGCGAGCCACGAATTATGAGAAAACGGAAAACAATAGGGTATATATCCTGTGACAATGATTATGTCAAACTCTTTAATAGTAATTCACTAGAGATTAAAAAACAGTTAACACTTCGCAGTTTGCTAAATATTGATCCAATGTTATTAACATTATTTATTATTGATTGCCAGGAAAAGCACCCAAATGTATAGGGTTTTTTAATTGGTTGATAATAAGGGCAATGTACAATATTTGTACTGTACTGTAACGATATTCATATGTAACTAAGATTGAAATGGGAACAACATACCCGCTTTGCGCATACCCGCAAAAATCCTAAAGCGTTTTTCAGACATTGACAATTTTTATTTTATTATTAAAAGCAAATTTGTTAACTAAGCTCTACAGTGACAAATTCGAACAAACTTAATTCGAATGCTTAACTTTTATAATTTTAGGGCTGGAAAGATCGATCCTGCGAACGCTACATCGCTTCTTTCTCGCTAACCTTTAACGATGGGCAGAGAGTTAGATCACATTTTGAATCAATAAAAAGCGCCGTTCTAGCCCCAAGTACAAGCGTTATAGAATTCGTATTAATTTGTTATTTACATTTAAAAAACATTACTGTCTTAAATATGCTTGTATTTAGTATAAATCATTCTTGACTTTATAAACGATCGTTAAAGCAATTTAAACAAGAGTAAATTTCCTGAAATAAGAGCCCAATACTAATACTTGTACTTAAAGTCAACGTAAAACGTTCTTAATAAAAGCACAAACATTTCCCAACTATTTTATTTCAAAATATTGATATTATTGAACATATTGTCGTTGTAAGAATTATAATTAATATAATATAATAATATAATTAATAATTAATGAATAATTAATTAATATAGTTAATATAATACGCTTTTCAATTCTATTGTACTGATCTTCTACCAAAAGAATTTAAGTGTTTTCATTTTTAACATAGCTGCTAAACAAAAATAAAATACAATTGTGTAGGTTCCAGCCATAAAATGTATTTTATTAAAAAGAAAATGTATTTTATTAAAAAGAAAATTGTTTATTAAAAAACCTAAAACGTTTTTGAGCTCTAGGTTCGATTCCGATATAAATGTATAAAATGGTGCGAGCTCTCAGCACTCTGTACAATTAATTTTGCTAATGCCTCCATTTGACTAAGACCATTATCTGGGCATATCTAGATGCATAACTGTACGCTAATTGCTTTATCGCGATCAATCAGATTGCGTGATATAGATCTACATGTGTATGTGTATTGTGTGTAATTAATGTTTAGTGGGTCGCTCGCAATTTTTGCGGTTGGCCTGGCCTGGCTATTTGCTATTTTTAGGTCAACTGCATTTAATTTCATTTCATTTTCGTTAAATTGCTGCCTGAGCAACAGCAGCAGCAGCAACAAAAGAACAACAGCAGCCGCAGCAGGCGGCAGCGACATTCAAAAAAAAAAGAACATAAAAAAATACGAAACACTCGCCACAATTACCGAGCACTACTGTAAGGCATGTGGATTGCAATTTGGCTTTACGACCCAGTCGCCGCCTCCGTTGGGTCATAAAAATGAAGCAAGAGACCACACCAAA
Organism: Drosophila melanica; assembly: GCA_004143765.1. NCBI lineage: Eukaryota > Metazoa > Arthropoda > Insecta > Diptera > Drosophilidae > Drosophila > Drosophila melanica. Next base: position 2,879 of record SCDT01002369.1, on the reverse strand, counting down.
GAGCCATAAGAAATTGCACGGACATGCACATGGCCCTGGGCATGGCACTGGACATGGGTTTAGGCAGGGCCATCGGCCACTGACACGGAAAATTTGCTCGCGGTGCTGCCGCCAACAGTCACAACCATGCTTTGAATTTGGGATCGCATTTGCATGCTGCTCATGAGGATTGCGTCAGATTGCCGTACACTTATAGCTCCATAGGCGATGTACCTGTGTCTGCACGTGGCGCGTGCGCAGCGCCAGCCAAATTTGAAGCCGATGTCGAATCCGGACCCGAATTCAATTCCGAATCCGAGTCCGCACTTGTTTCCGTCCCATGGCCAACAACAATTAGCACGATGGTTAAATATGTACGTACGTGAGCGGCGTGGTTAATTGCCAAGGGAATGGGTGTGTCCAGCAGTTTATCTATATGCCATTATCATCGCATTTAATTACTCCACATAGTATATTTAATAATTATTTGATTTACGCCGGACGCCTTTTATCCGAGCCGCTTTAATCGACGCCGGCGCTGTATATATCGCCTATCGCCTATCTAAATGTCTCCCATTTACAGTTTTTCATGTCCAATTCGTATATGCACGTTTTATGCAAAACGACAAGTAATTCTTTAATTCTACAATAGTTTTATAGTCCACTTAATCACCAACTGCTTTAAGTATTAATACTATATTCTATATACCTAATTATCTTTTTAAGCAATTTTGAAATAACACCCGTTAAAAATCTAAAATTTTAGTCTTTTTCACGAATTATTTTTCAACATTCTTTAAATTATTTGATATGAATACTTTTTTCGCTTTACATATTATGCTGAACTATGAACAATGAGAAATAGTTGTATAGTTTCCCAAAATGATAAACAAAATAATAATAGTTACATTTAATAAAAGTTACATTTAATAAAAAGTTATATTTATATTAGTTCTATTATTATTAGTTGCTTCTTATATTAATACGTTTATATTTTCCAAATCATACGATTTTTTTTAGTAAAAGGTCAACTTTAACATAAATAGTTTAACACTGTTTATTGTACTTTAAAAATGCCTTTTTAGGTCTGAGCATAATCTAATATTTTCCCACTACAACATTTTTTTGTACCCTTCGTGTAAAGAAGAAAATTTTGTACACTCTTTCAAAGTATAGTAAACCGATCGATGTCAATGTTAAAATAATTCTTTTGACTGTAGTATATTATCTTTAAGTTTTAACTATGTGTTAACGATATATGTTCCTTATGTCGAAAACAACCGAATCGAATAATAATATACAGGCAGTGCTAAATTTAAACAAAATATAAAATTTTTATTGGAACACAGTTCTCAGTGAAAAATATGAAAATCTGAAAATATATTTCTGGTTTGGCACACTGATAATGAGTTTTGATGTCTGAAAAATGTGATTTTCTATCTGGTTATGAAAAATGATCCATTTTCAACCAGTTTCGATGTTGCACTACATTAATATTACATGATCAAATTTATAAAATGGGAAACTGCAAAATATATTGCCTAAACTTAGAATTTCAGCCCGAAACCGAGATCAATTACGTAAAACGGCTTTGTGTTTTTAATTGGTCATATTTATTTTTAATTTAAATCCATAAAACATATAATGTTATCTATAGTTAACTTGGTAACTTGGTTTAATATCACTCAATTATAAACGTTTTTATTATATCTGATTTTAATTATTTTCCAATAGAAACTTTCTTGCACACATTATTTTAGAGGGTATCTTCGCTTCATACAACAATGAAGTGCTTCTCATAATTGTGTAGCTGCTGCTTTGACATGACCGGGGAGGGAGGGTGCTCAATGGCCCAATGGGGTCAGCTAGACAGTTGAAGCTATTGCATACTACGCATGGGCAAAAATACATAAATTTAGTGACAGCCACAATAATAAAGCATTTAATTGCAGTTGTTGTTTTTCGCTTTGCATGTTTTTTTTTCACACTTGTTGCACAAAAATAATATGAATGGCATTGCAGTTCCAAATACAGCTGAGTTTTCGTCCAGGAGGCCTGCGTTGTTAAAGGTCGAAGCTCAATTGGGTATTTGTTTAATGACTTATTTAATTTTTGGAAATGCTGTGCGTTGGTCTACGTCACTTGCCTAGACTTCCGTCTCTCGCACACACAAACAAATACACACACACACACACACACACACACACACACACACACACACAAACAAATACACACACACACACACATAGAGCGCACCTCGGGCTGCACGCACTCCGCGCCCTTTGGTTTACTTGATTTATTTGCGTGCCTGTTCGTCTTCATGCATTTTAATGTATTTCTGTCAAATTGTTTATTTAATTGCCCCAACGTTTCTATAGGAAATTCAATTTGGTTAAGGTATCTATGATCTATGGTCTATGCGCATTTCGTGTGTGTATGACGACCTTTATTTATTTCATTTTTATACTCGTTCACGAAGTGAAAAGAGTATATTGGTTTTGTGCAATGTCCGTCTTGCTGTCCGTCCGTCCGTCCATCCGTTTAACCGAATGAACGCAATTATTTTCGCCGCTATTGAAGTTAGGGACTTGCAATTTTTGATTTATACTCGTGTGTACCCGCGACAGATAAAGTGTTAAGGATTTTGGGCTGCACCCACTAGGGGCGTGGCAAACCGATAACACCTACAATCCCATATTGCTAAAGTCCACAATTTTAAAGCTAGAGTCACCAAACTTGGTATGTATATAGCTGGTGACCTCCCAAAAAGATTGCGATATCCAGACTACGCCCACTATAACGCCCCCAGCGCCCCCGCTCTCAAAAATCGGATATGCATATATCTCCCACAGTTTTTGAGCTAGAGTCACCAAATTTTGCATATACATTGCAGGAATGCT
>SCDT01002368.1:0-13205 GCA_004143765.1 Drosophila melanica | reverse complement strand
CGGACAGACGGACAGACGGACGGACGGACAGACGGACAGCAAGACGGACATTGCACAAAACCAATATACTCTTTTCACTTTGTGAACGAGTATAAAAACTAAAAAGAACATCAGACATCGTATTGATAATCATTGCACAATCAAAACCGTAAACTCATAAATGACAAGCGAGTGCTGTTGAACCTGAGGGATAACACGTATAAACACACACACACGCACACACACACACACGCAATTGAATTGTTTGTTGTAAGTAAGTCATTACAGCGTAAATGACAATTGTGAACGTTTATTTTTATTCTGACTACGTTGTTGTTGTTGTTTTCTGTTGTTGTTCCTGTTTGCGATAACGTCCGCCCAACATATCGCAACTTTAATAATTGAAATATTTCTGTACGGGGAGCCATAAATTGTGGTTAGCAGCTGTCTAAAGTGTTGAGTGCGCGACACTCGCTTACGCTAACCACGACTTACCAATACCCTGTAAATTGCTACTTAATTTGCACAAATTACAAACTATTTAATGTTGTTCTATATTAGTATTGATTTATTTCACAATTCATTCAATTATTGCTGGTCTTTAAGCAATCTTATGTTATGTGGAATATAAATCAAAACAATGTGAATTGTTCGAACTAATGATGCTTTTGATTTTGTCCTTTGAGTCTTAAGCATAAACAAAATGAGAATTCGAATTCCGTTTAATAATAGCATCAGTGTGAAACTAGGCTTTTAACTTAAATTGACTTAACAAACAAACCCAAGTGCAGACAAACACACACACATATTTACACATAAACATACACACACACACACACACACAAGTTGTCGTCGTCTGGCAACAGAGCTTTGATTATATGAGGTGCATATTCAGCATTCACCTCAACCAATTGCCAATTTACTAAGCTTTCATCTGTTTTGCTATTACGTGTTTACCTCTGTTTATGTGTGTGTGTTTGTGTCTATGTGTGTGTGTGTGGGTTTCCGTGTGCCTGCTGTTGAGTTAGGGACAGGGCACCTTTTTACAATTAAAAGAGATATTGTGCAATTTCCTACTCTTGCTCGGAGACCACGCTTACTTCCGCCTTTAAACAGCTTCGTAGCGTTGTTGTTGCCTCTACTGCTTCTGTTGTTATTGTTGTTGTTGTTGTTGTTGGGCTTGATTTCCTGTTTTGGGTCAGCGCTTTTAGTTTCCCATTTAACAAACCGCAAGCACACATTCGTCACCTAAACTGAGGATTTGGCTTGCGGGCTGAGGCGGAGTTGCCATTTGCCTGTTTGTCGATTTCTGTTGTTGCCACTTACAAATTGGCTTTTGGCCACAAAATGCCCTCGTTTGGTCAAAAACAGCCGCAACAGCAGCAAAAGCAGCAGCAGCAGAAGAAGCAGCAGCATCAGAGCAAAAACCCTAATAAGCCAAAAGGTCAAACATTGTTACCAATGTATGCCAAAATTGGAGAATTCTACAATTGGCCGGCTGCCTGTTGGCCGTATAGGCCCGTCGGTCGGCCTGCTCGGTCAACTTGGCCAAGTCTTAATGCCGGGCACGTTGGCAATTCGCCGGCGGCAAAGTAGCGTCTAAAGCAAAGCGCCGCTTCCGACGAAATCATTTTTAATTTATATGTTAATCATTGCGCTACATAAATATGCCAACGACAGTCAACCCGACAACAACAACAACAACAACAACATCAACAACATCAATAACAACAACAACAACTGTCGACAGTTTGAATATGAAAATGCCATGTAAATAGTCACGGCCTTGCCTAAATGAATCGTCGTTGCGAACACCCTGAATGCAATTTAGCCAGCTCATTGTCTATTTTGATTTCCGTTCTTTAATGAGCAACAACAACAAATACAACAATAACAACAACAACAGCAGCAGCAAGTCACAACAACAACATTCGCCTATTAGAGACGTTGAGCTTGTCTTTTTTTGTATTCATCAATGCGACTAACGGTGCGTATTCATAACCGAATGATAGTCATTGAATTCGATAAGTATTCATTCGTTCATTCATTCGTTTCACAATATTATTCACTTTCAAGCAATCTCTCTTTTCAATGAAATACATAAATTAAGCTGCTTTTTTCACCTACTTTTTGGTAAATTTCAACCGATTCCATTTACAAATTTGCTTTCACTTATTTACACGAAAAGTGATTATTGTTAGTCATGGCAATGGCAGTTATAATTAAGGCTATACTAAAGTAATAAAGACCGTAAATAAAGATTTTCTTCACTTTACCTGTTTTAAGTAAACAAGATTAAATAAGACTAACCCATTTTATATCGCGAACCCATTGAAAATGGGTAAAGAAGGGTATAATGGTCTTGTGCAAATGTATGTAACAGGCAAAAGTCAGCAGCTGCGATCCCCTTAATAATATATATACATATATTCTTGATCAGGACAACGAGCTGAGTTTATTAAGGCTTGTCCTTCTGTCCGTCCGTCTGTATGAACGCAGCGATCTCAGAAACTACCAAATCTAGAGACCTAAACTTTTCGATTTTAGACTCCCAATTCTTTTATATCGATAAAAATCGATCACAACACATGCGTTTCTTAGAGACACCAAATTTCGTATAAATCCGTTTGTATTAAACAGACGCAGATTTTAAATATTTTGCATTTTGGATAGGCTCCCTCAACCGCTCTAAATATCGAGAAAAAAGTCGCAATTTAATTACTAAACATTTGCGTTTTGGTTTGTATATATATTTTAATGCTCTTAATAAGTTCTGAAAATTTCATGACGATAATACTTTTAGTTTCGTGTTGCATAAAGAAATTAGTTTCTATAGTGGGGGCCAAGCGAAGTGTGCGTGTGTGTGTTTGTGAATTTGTGTACATATGTATGCAAATAACAGGATTCAGGGTGTTTTCCAGCATAAACTTCTCATTTGTTTTTCAGGAATGAGTGAAGTTCGTGACGTAAGAGCTAGTTAGCCAAGGGCTTAGGAAAATTCCCTCACAAAGGTGAAAAATAATAAATTTTTAACAAACTGTAAATAGTTGTATCTATGAGATTTCTCCACTTTCTTGCGTAAAGCATTTTCAGGCAAAGTTTATTTATATATTTCTAAGAAAATTGTAATCGAAAATGACCATAAATGTTTGATAAGTATTCGAGATGTTTAAATTCAATTTGCATTCTATTGAGTGTGTGTGTGTGTGCTCAGGACTAAACGGGACACTGTTTGGGGAGACGGACATGGAAAATAATTTCTTTTGATTTCACTTGAGTTTATTTCGCTCGCCAGCCATTGGCTTACCTTGAATACACGTTAAGTGGCACCAACTCGAGTCCGCTTCCAATTGTGTGTTTTGAGTCCTTTATGCTCAGTGATTTTCAAATATTCAAATGGGACATCAAACAAATTGAAGACCGAATAACTTTATTGTAAATGGCCACAAATGCAATTTCACGGCGTTCTAAAAGTGTGTGTGTGTGTGTGTGTGTGTGTGTGTGTGTTTTGTTTGTTTTCTTTTTTTCTATCTATTTCTAATTTGTGCTCTTTCAATATTTCTCTTTGCAGGATGAAAAGAATCAGCTGCTCATCACAAACATTTGGCTTAAATTGGTAAGTTGTGGAGTGTTTTAAACTTTAAATATTAAACAATAAGTAAAGAAACATTACTCAAATACGAGTACAAATTATTGTGGTTTTCTGTGGCACACATGAGTCTTGGCCAAAGATTTGTTGCCTTTCAGGCAATAAATTTTTCTCGGCCTTAGGCTCAATGCCCCCTCGCACGCACAGTGCAACAAATGAAATTGCCGCAATTTGTCAAAAGCCAACACAACAAAAAAAAAAAAACAATGGAGAAACAAAGAATATACCGACAGACTGACAAAAAATGGCACTTGCCAAATAATGTGAGGATGCTCACACTTGAATAGAAAATGCTAAAGAAATCACTTAATAGCTTCAAATGCGTAAATTGCGTAAATTCCACAAATGCCGCCAGCCGTGGCATTCGTTTTCATTTCCATTTTGCCCTACCGCCCTACCCCGCTACCCATTTCTGTTTGCCATTTTCATTTGCATTTCCATTCCGCAGCTGCTCGAGCTCGAAAGCCGCTCACTGAGCCTCACAAAATCCTTTCATTCCCGGCTTTTCAGCCAACCTGCTGCGTAAAAACGCTGCGTTCAATGCAGAGAGTCGGTTCGTCAACTTCTTAATTTGATGTCAGCAGCATTCAAAGAACTTGAGCGTGCCCCCCCGCTCATACCCCTGAACCACCACCGTTTTGTCGACAGCTCTTCAACTTCCCCTCAGCGAAATATGTGGCATGCAATCGGCAAACACAGCTGCTGGCGACTGCAATTTGCCGCAACAAATTAAGAGTATTGCGGCTTAATTGGCAAATCAAGTGGCAAATAATTAGCTTTCGCCTGAAAATGGCTGCTCGCTCCCAGTTGCATGTGGCATGCCGCATGTTGCATGTGGCAAGTTGCTGCGCAGGTATGCCTTTATGTTAACAAATCATTTTCTGAATTTTTTAATTGAATTTCCATAAACTGCAGCCAACATGCATATTGCTCAATAAAGTTGATAATAAACTGAACTTTATTTAATTTTCTGGCTGGCATATTCTTGTCAAATTTCTGGCAAAATTTCCATTAATTAAGCACTCAAAGAAATTGTAATATGCCATTAAATAGATTAAATGGGAAAAGTACATAAAAAGCAGTTGCTAATGTGTAAATAGATTTCAAGCAAATTGAAATTGAAGCAGCAGAACAATTTTAGTTGATATTGCTCTTGAGATCTGATATCAAATTAATTTGATTGCATCGGCCAATTCTTATCGTCTGGCCGAGAGCAATCAAAAACTATGCGAATGATTAATGCTCATAATTAAGCGAGAGGTAAATGGATGGCAATTGCTTGTTATTTGATTAATCGATGCGACCAAAACCAAAACACGACCATTTCTACACACTAGCAGTTGGCAACGAATCGATGCGCTAATCGCCTTAAGTGTCGCAAAAGCAACAAATTTAATTACGATAAGCACCGAACAGCCCCACCAAATAGTTGCCCAGGGGCAACCACACACGCGCACACACACACACACACCTTCACACCACCACACCACTACTTACACAGTGTGTGACCATCTATCCATAAATGCGCACTTAACGATGATTGATGATTAACGCACCTACCTTATTGTAAATACCCAATATATGGGTGGGTTAGGTGGGCTAGGTCCCGTTGCCCGTTGCCTGGTCATCGCTAATTGAATTGTCACCTATTAAAAACTTACACAACGTGCTAATGATAAAAATTTCATTATTTTTCCAATTTTAGATAATTGAGTGCATCTTTTAAAAATGTATTTCTTGGAATACAAACATCAATTTATTTAGTTTAAATTTTGACAAAAACTTAAAATAGAACTAAACTTCTTTATTCGCGTTTGCTAAAGTATTTCCACAAAATATTCGATTTTTATATATTGATTTATTTAACTTTATATAGATATTATTAACTTATAGTTTATATATTATTCCATTCCTATTTTTATGATTTTTCGAATGTATATGTTAGCATCTTATATGGCAATCTCTAAAACACGTTTCAACTCTTTTCAAAAAAACAAAAAACGCATAAAAATCGAAATCCATTTGTATTCCATAAACAGTTTTCATCTCGAATCCATTCAGTGTTCGCATTGTCTTTATTTGTTTCACGAGTGGACTCTAATTAATTAAGCCGGACGTCAGCGACAGAAATCCTTTTGTTTGATAGAATTGTGACCTTCTGGCTTGTGCCCAGTCCAAAACAAAGGGTAGCGCTGCCATTTACTATCTTATACATTAACAAGTTTTATCTTTTGTTTACGCTTCTCTCTATTTTTGTCCGTTTTACAGGAATGGAATGACATGAATCTCCGCTGGAATTCCAGTGAATTTGGAGGTGTGCGCGATTTGCGTATACCACCTCATCGTTTGTGGAAACCGGATGTGCTCATGTACAATAGGTGAGTGGAAATTAAAGCACATCATTCATTTAAAGAGTTATTCATAATCTACCAACAACTTGGTGTAATTGATTTTTGAAAATAATAATAGCTTACATTATGTTTTGACTGCAGCTGATAACAATAATCGCTCAGTTTTACTTTTGCCAAAAAAAGGAAACTCGATGCACACGGCACAGGTGTCAGTTTTATATCATGTGGAAGGGGATCACAAATTAAAAGATAAAAAAAAGAGAGAAAAAAAATAACCACCAATGATGACAGGCCGTAAAAATGATTGCGAGTCGATAAACAAGGAAAAGTCTCGATATCTTCGTTTTCTTCGCATTGACACCTGCTCTCCGTAGGTGTAGCTGGGGCTTAAACGAGCGTACTTATGATGTTGCCACCTTGATAGGAGGCAGACAATTCAATTGGGTCTTACTTTGTCTTTCTGGTTTTATGACCGATTCCGGTGCCCATACAATGGTTTATAATTCTGCAATAAAAACCCTGCGGTTGCTTCTTGTTTTTGTTTCTGTTGTTGTAGTTTTTGTTGCTGTTGTTATTATTATTGGCTTTGTGGCTGAAGCTTTATTGCTTTATTCATATAATTTTATTTGCATTTGCAACGTTTTGATAATAACGAAATTGTGTTTATATTTGAAAATCCTTTTCATGTTTATGAGCTGCCATTTGTTTGCCTACGCTTGCCATATTTTTTTTTTCTTTCGTTTCGTTTCGTTTCGTTTATTTTTTTTCGTTCTTCTCTTTTGTTGTTATCAATTTTATTGTAATGGCATCTCCCTTTTTGTCCACACACACACACACACACGAATCCTTTACACAATTGTATTTATGAATGAAATATATATGTAAATATGCACAATTTGTAAAAATTACGTGCGCCATCACTTAAAGCGTTTTAACTCAGCTTTCATTGGGGTTATTTTCGATAACAGTTTTTTAAACATGTTAGTCAATATGGAACCAGAATGCTTTATATTCAACTGGCAACAAAATATAACAATTTGTAATCTGCAATTATAACGATTAAAAGCCAGTAGTGACAATGTTATTCATATACATTCAATTAAAATGAATACAACTATTTAGTAAGACAGATATTAATTATGTCATAATAATTTAATTCAATTTTACATACATATTTCCAACTTGTTTGTTGTAAGTAAACTTATTCATGAACAATTGCAATTACTATGATTTACTGAAAATTATACCCACTCAAAATATTTTTAATTTATTCCAATTTCTAATTCAAACCTTAAACAAAATACTTAAAAAATGATTTTATATGCAGAATGTAGAGAATAGCCCATAATCAAAATCCAGGCAACCCGTTAAATTTCACAAATTTATGACTGACCATAAAATTTTTCAAAATTGATTTCATTTATTGCTTTTACTTTACTATATCACCGTATATATAAGTTGTTGGCCACTCGAGGCCACTTGATAATTTTTAGTCGAGATCACTCGGAGCACTTATTTCGTTTTATACGCTGCTATGATAAATAGCTGAGCAACAGTTTTGACTAAACTTAAGGTCATAAATTGGCTAAAAAACAAAAAAAAAACAAAAAATTGTGCTGCCTCGTTATTGGTATATCCTTAGTTCAGGGACATAAGCACTTGCCGTGCAGCTGTGCGGATACTCTTTAAAATTGTGCAAGTGGCATTTTAGTTTTATGGCAAGTAAAGAGGGCTCGAGCAGCTGGCGGAACAGTAAACGCACAAATTTTAATGCGTATTTGGGCAAGTTTTATGACAAAGTAAATGACTTGCTGGAACAAAAGGCGGGTGGCTGGGCGGCACAATTAAGAGGGGTGCTCTTAAAGGGCCGCACAATGCGAGTAACAGTAACAACAGCAGCAGCAGCAGCAACAACAACAATAATAACAATGCCGGCAAAGGCTGTAAACGCCACCTACAGCAAAGACACACACACACACACACACACACACACACACACACACACACACATTGGTATACATGTATTTTATGATAGCTACTTGCATGTGAGCAATGGCCATTCTCAGCTTTTTGTTGTTGCCTCTGTCTCAAGATGGCTGAGATTTTGATGATGTGACTACAATAGATGGCACGCCGGCATAATGAATCATAATTTAACTGTTGACATGACCAAGCAATATAGCGAGTAGCTGGGGGGGCTCGGGGGCAGATCCGAGTTGCCGCTGCGGGTTCAGCTCGCTGGCTGCCCTAATGACAAAGACAAAAACATTGCACAGCTGCGACAGTTTATTCGTTTATACTCTAACTTTTTCGGCAAGCGACTTGCGACTGAAATGTTTTCGATTTTCGAATTTCAAATGTCATCGTACAACAATAAATGGCCAACTTTGGGAACCAAGCTGTTAATTGACTGTAGAAAAGTAAGAGGCGAAACACTGCTCGAAATACGCCCGACCACACGGATACCTCGCTGTACGTAGTGCAATCTAAACAGGGCGTATCGAATATACCCGCTGTTGTCAGCGGTTGAGTGGGTATAATTAATAAATATTAAATTAGTTTGCCAGCGGTAAAAATTGAACCGTAAGAAATGAGCAAACGCTGCACACGCGCCGCATTGCCTATAGATTAATCATTAATCAGTGCCAGGCCGAGGCACACAAACACACACACACACACACACACACACACACACACACACACACACACACACACACACTCGTGCACAGCAAGAGAGAGTACGACGCGCACAGCTGCCAGTGCAAAAATGATTTATGCGCGAAAGTATGCTACATAAATTTACATATGTGCCGTTGCGGGAATCCGACTGTAAAAAAGGGTATTATTAAATGCGGCATCGTTGCCGCTTTAGCTAGTTCTAACACACACACACACACACACACCTACTAAACATATGTATCAGAGTTAAGTACTTTTAGCCATGACTAACATATCCATTGTAACTTTTGATTGCAGCGCGGACGAGGGCTTCGATGGCACCTATGCCACCAATGTGGTGGTCCGTAACAATGGCAGCTGCCTCTACGTGCCGCCCGGCATCTTCAAGTCCACGTGCAAAATCGACATCACCTGGTTCCCCTTCGACGATCAGCGCTGCGAGATGAAGTTCGGCTCCTGGACCTACGATGGTTTTCAGGTAAGTGCAGCCGACCTTCCAATACCGATTACACCATATATCATAAGTACATGCCTGCAGCTGGCAGAACATAAATTATGTGCTGCCAACGTTTGCATAAAACCTGTTTTCCGCTCTTTCGGATTATATCGGCTTTTCATTATTCTGCTGTCGAAGCGTTTGAAATGCAGCAATTAATAAACATCACAAAAAAAACAACAACAACAACTTCAATATACAATCATTAGACATTCTACTTTATTATTGCTATATTGTTAATGAAAAGCGATTAAAATAATTCGTGATTAAAATATTCAATAATATTTATGAATCAATTATGTAAGTCTCATAAAAATACGACTTTAAACACTTTTATTGATTTCACTTTTGTAAACAAAAATATGCACTATGAGAACTCGTATTCATTATGTTTGCATTCGTTTAGCTATTAGGTTTTTCAGAGTGCTTTTGCAATTAAACATTGCCATTTTTATTAATTAGGCGGCAAATTAATTTAAATAAGTCGCCATCGATGCTAGCGTCAAGATGTCGGCCCCGAAATTAATTACAGCCGCTTGATTTATTTTGTTATTTACTTTCGATATGGGCGCTCATTAATTATGTGCTGCTCTCAATGCTGATTGTACGAATTACCAGATATAGATATGTAAACAGGAATATATATGTACATATCTATGTATATATATATATATATACAGAGAAACCAGTTGGGTTTATGACAAATTGCATTTTTTCCTGCTGTGCAGTTTATTTACCAATTGCAACACTTGCCACACGTCAGCCACGATGAATCAGCAAAGTTATTTCATAAGCTTTTGCGGTGCCCTTAAAACCCTTGATATGTGCACTAATTGAATGAACATGAACATGACCAACAGCAATATTATCGAAAATTGTTGGGTAGAAAAAGAGTGGGCAAATAAAAATGCAGAGGAGTAATTAGCCTATCCAGTTTGAATCATATGCAAAACTGTTTCCTTCTGCATTATCTAATTATCGTATAATGTATGTAATTTGACCAGGTGTCGCATTAACGTTAACATTAGGATAAATAAATTGCAATCGTAATATATGTAAATTAAATAAATGTGCCCCCGACACACAATTCAATTGGCAAATGATTGAAATGTCAAACGCGAACTCTGTTGACAAATTAACAAACATTTATTTAAACAGTTCAATGAACAATTATATTATGCATTGCAAGTGCAGGCCGAATTGATGCAGACGCCAATACCCTGGAATTACATTTAAAAACCTAAAAAAAAAGAACAAGTAGAAAAAAATTTAAATAAGTAATAATTGGTTGTTTAAATACGTATAATAAATAATGAAATATACATTTAAATATATGTATTTGCAATTGTTAAATGGAGTTGCATTTATAAATATGCCCCAGAAACTAAAATTTATATGCTTAAACAATTGATACTGCGATTGTGTAAATGTTATTGGCTCACTGCACACTGATTAAATAATTTAATTTAATTAATTCGGCTGCGATTGGTATTAAATTTGATCGACTTGGCAGCTGCATTAAATGGGCATTGCATTTGTGTTGTAGTATTGTGTGTGTATGTGTGTGTGTGTAATTACATTTGAAGGCAACAATAATTAATCCTGACACTTTGGCATCTCATATAACTAACGCACGCACACAAACACGCACACACACACACACACACAGATGCACAGAGCCAACGATGGCCCCCACATTCTCGTAAATAAAATAATGTACTACGTGCCCATGTGAATTCTCCGTTCAGCGCCTTCTGTTCCCCACACACACACACACTCACATACACACAGAGAGGAACCGTGTGTGTGTGTGTGTTTCGCATAACTCATTCAATGCGCTCATCGCGCATAATTTGTAATACCGGATATCCGGCATTGCAATCCATAAATACTAAATGTGGCAGCGTAAACAGAGCATCTCGAATCCATTTGAACCGGCTCCTCCATCTAAAAACTTGAAATATGCATATATGAATATTTCCGCAACATTCAATGCTAATGAATACGAAACTTAGCTTGCCAGAATATTCAGGGCAAAAGTTCGGAGTGGAACTCAAAATAGAATGCAGCCATGCAGAACTTCAATTGATATCAATCAGTTCAAATTGATCGCAGATTATTCATTATGATAATTTAAGTGGAAGCCAATCAATAAATAAGGCAATTAGTTAATTGCCAATTTTCCATTAAATAGATTGATGAATGGGCTATTTTTAGTTAGGGTAACATGAAATTTTCTGCTTTAATTTCTTACTTTAAGCAAGATCCAAGTGCCGATGTGAGTTTATTCAATTAAAGATTTCAATTTGAATTTTAGGAATTTGTTCATTTGACTGTGAGAACATATTTCAGCAAGTATATAAATAGGTCTGCAAAAATCCATTCAATATTTTGCCAAGCAAAATGCCGAAAATGCAAATATTTCAGTCGAACGTTCAATTTATAATAAGCTTATGCACACACACACACACACACACACACACACACACATGCACACAGCCACACTCTCACAAAAGAGGCACATTGAAATAATTAAATAATTTGGTTATAGAAATTTACACATTTGAGTAGTTAGCACAGCTGAATTATCTGCAAGTTCATAAGTAATTTACCTAAAAGTCACAATAACAACAACAACAAAAAGCCAAAGTGCTTTAGTCGAGCTAGCACAACTATCAGATACTCTATAATGTTCTCGGTGCACGCTATTTATTAGTCATTCTTCAGCATTCAATATAAGATATAAGATTCTTGGGTAACGGATTTTGTCCTTAAGTCAAACCAGTCTTTATTGACCGGACCTTGACAAGGCAGCCACTTGCTTTGGCCACAGAATTCTTGGTTTTTTTTTTTACTTTCAAACAGCTTTGCCCAAAAGTTGTATAAACTCTCAGAGTGTAAATGTTAAGAAATTTTATACACTAATTTTCGTTTTATATTTAAGTGCATTCATACCCTGTACCCATAGAAGGCTAGTTTTAAACTTTTACGAACACACACAGACACAATGACAGAAAAGAACTTATGCGTCAATCTACATACATACATGCACACATGCATAATAAAATACACATATAGACATTCTGTTTGTGTGTGCACATGTTTGAACTATATGCAACTTTGCATGTGTGTGTATGTGTGTGTGTGTGTTAGTGTGTAAGTGTACTCTAATCAGCAAAATTTCATTGGCAGAAAAACTGGCAGCTAACTTGGCATGGTATGCCAAACTCAAGACACACACGCACACACACACACACATACACTTGCCACACACCATCGCACAGTGCATTAATTTGCATGGCAAGACGCGGACATGGGAAGGCCAACGAGCCAAAAGTTTGCTGCCAACTCAAAGTCAGCGAGCAAAAGAGATGGATAGAGAGACAGGAAGGAAGAGTTTCAATGTGTGTGTGTATCTGTGTGTGTGTGAGTGTGTGTGGGGTGGCAGAAGCATTTCCTCATAACCGGCTACTCAACATTGTTGCCACCGTTCTCCTTGCCGAGCAAATTTTTTGGCACACAAAAGTTAACACGTAAAATATTAAAAAAAAAAGTGTTAGTTTGCAACGTTTCTGAAAAGTCGCGCACAGCCTCAACTATGCGGTTCACACACTCGCACACACGCACACTCGCACACACACACGCATAAAGAAAACTGCATGCATTCCGCGCCTTGTGTTTTAAGTATGCCAAACTGCTGGGCTGATGGGATGTTGGGCTTTGGCGCAGTGGCAAAGAACAAGAATAAAAAGATGTTGCAAAGATACAACAACAACAACGGATTTGGCACTAAAACGAGCTCTAAGCAGTCGTTAATATCTGCCAACAAGGACTTCCCATCACATGTCCAGCAAAACAAAATTTCTCCTCTGCTTCAAAGTTTGCTGAAAATATAATAAACAAAAACTGAATTAAGTGAAAGTAGTGCTAAATTTATGGCTTATTAAATTATTAGTTAGCAACTTAAACGTAGTTCAAGCTATCGTTTTAATATCAGGCTGATATGGCAAGAAGCTATACAAAAATGATATATCTTAAAATTATTATTAAA
>SCDT01002366.1:0-13427 GCA_004143765.1 Drosophila melanica | reverse complement strand
ACACACAGATATATATATATATATATAGACATATATAGACAAATAAACATATATATCTGGCTATTGTGTACAAATTGAGTTACATAATTTGCTGCTCGACGCTGCTGTTGTTGCTGCCGCTGACACACAAATTAGAGCCATGGCTATAACATTCATGTGCCGGCTCTTAGAAATATGCAATAAAATAAAACTACACTTAAACGGCAGCTGCCCAAAACGAGTGTCATTGAAAAGTCCAAAGGGGAGGGGGCTCATGGAGGGGTGCCCTGAACTGGGTCGAAGACATGAATAATCAGCGCGTTCGGATACAAAAAAAATAACATAATACGCAAATATGAAAAAGAAAGAAATACGCAAACCAATCAACAAGCAAATCCAATTCAACACAAGGGACTAGCTAAACCCCCGACCTTAGAACCTAAAACTTGGAGCTCTGCACGAGGACACCAACTAATACCCAGCCCACACCGAGCGCGCCCACATAAAGAATTCAAATCGTATTGCCACTTAAACTCAAAATGGCTGGCTACACATGTCGCTTTCTGTGTGTGTGTGTGTGTGTGTGTGTGTGTGTGTGTGTGTGTGTTGTGTGTTGTGTGTTGTGTGTGCGTTCGGGATTCCCGGTCCTGCTGGGCGCGCGCTGTGCTTTCAATTATGGCTGCCATCAGCCCGAAACTGAAATGTTTGAATACATTGCCATTTAGCCCACGACAGGGCAGCTGCAGAGGAATGATGAGTAGGGCGCGGGGTGGCCTAAGGTCGGGACGGATAAGGGATTGGTGGGTGTTGGGTGGTGGAGGGACGTGCCAACGCATATATCACAATTGCGACACAAAACGTAAATCAAATGATATGCGAGTGCAAGTATGACAAGTATGTATTATGTTAGTAACTACGAGTATGTATTATCAGCATCGCCATATTGTGACCCACACAGCACCACCCCGACCGATGTTGTGCGTGCTGTGGTGGTGCTTGGTCCACTCCTGGTCCTGGTCTAGTCTAGAGTGTTCTGATCCCGTTGCCATTGCCAGTACCGAGTTCTGTTTCTATTTCTTTGTCTGCTTCTGTTACTGTTTCTGCTCCCGTGACTGAGCAACAGCAACGACAAGGACAAGCAGCCAGAACAAGTCAGAAGTAACGGCAAACGAGTGACATGTTTATCGCCATATTTTCCG
Source organism: Drosophila melanica (assembly GCA_004143765.1). Classification (NCBI taxonomy): domain Eukaryota; kingdom Metazoa; phylum Arthropoda; class Insecta; order Diptera; family Drosophilidae; genus Drosophila; species Drosophila melanica. Next base: position 12,249 of record SCDT01002366.1, on the reverse strand, counting down.
AGCCATGACTAAAGAGGCAAACGCATAAATACTGTGAAAAGCAGGCGACAAAAGTTCAAGAGCAATGATTAACGAGAACGCTATCTGGAATGGGGCATATGCGTTTCTCTATAACAATATCGGAAAGTATTGCAGCTGCCCTTATCCCCAATTGAGTAGTCGTAGCAAATCTAATTTAAAACGATTTAACCGCTATTTATCACTCTAATCTGTTATAAAGACCTCTTTACATTTATATATCCCTTTTCCAGCTCAGCAGACGAGCATGACTTAATCAATTATTTATCCAATTTGAGACAGTTAACCGTACAATACAGTGGTATAATAAATTATATACATAAGCAAATGAGGGCGAATATGACACAAGCACACATACTTATTTTCTAAGCGCAGTTTTTTTTTTTTTTTTGGTTTTTTATGCTATGAGGTCTACAAAATGTTAAAATTGTATTATTATTAAGTGATTTATTTTGTCAAAATTTCTATGTTTTTGCCGCCATAATTTAATTAAATATTAGCTTTTTGAGCTTTTATCGATAAATTTGTTTGGCTTATCGATAATAAGCCATGATTTAAACCGCTATCGACTGGTTGTCAATCTATCGTTTGATTTTCTCTGTCTATCGACACAACAAATTGACTTCTCGATAGATCAGCTCGATAAGCTTATCAATTATTGCAGGCCCATCAACCATCATCATGGATGATTTCATAATTTAAGCTTGTTGGACACATTTATCGATAACTTGATTCAAACTGCACTACCCAATGTGACAGCTGCTTTGCCGTGCACATGTATTGTATATGGCCAATATATGTGTGCACATAAATATATGTATGTATATGTTGACCTGCTCTAGTGGTGTTAGGCTCTTTCTAGTCGTGTTGGCCATCAATCTGCATGCGTAGCATTCATCATCCAAAAAACAGAGTCAGATACAAATATGGCGACACAGAAACCATTTGCAAATACCTACATACAATCTATACATATGTACATGTATATATGCATACATATATGTGAGTGTGTGTGCATTCGAGTGTATGTGTGTATATGTCATATGTAAAAAAAAAAATCGGTGGCTTTTGTCAATTGGGATTCCCATGGTGCGAATACTCGAGCTGTGAAGCGGGGGAAATGGTGCGCGGAGTGGGGCTAGAGCGGGGTCTGCAATGCTGTTGTCAAGCGTAAAAAAGCGTCATTGAGATGTCAACTGTGAAAAGTGCGACTGGGTCCCGGCTACATCCATGTGGTGAGCCAATAAATATCGTGTTTAAGCCAACACCCAAACAAAGTGATGCGAAAATAACGCAACGACTGCCGGCCCAATCGGTTCGGCATGGGCGATGGTTGCCCGAGGTGCGGAGTGGGCGGAGTGCAGAGTGGGTGCGGCTTTTGGCCATTGTGTACGCACATGGCAAACAGTGTGAAGGCGTTGGAGCATAAACAGTTTTTGACATTGTCAGGCCCAAGACACATGCTAATGCCAGACTGCCTGACTGCCTCGATCTCGGTCTCGGCCTAGCCTGGAGTGGGCTTGCCACACCCCTCAATGGGGTGTGCGTGTGTGTCAGCTTTGTTGGCCGCACACGGCTTGTCCAGCCAGCCATAAACGTTATCTGCTCATTGCGACAAATGCATGAATAGTTGCGTCCCATGCTCCCGTTACGAGTCCGAATACCCTGTACCCCAACCATATGGGCAGGCCAAAATGCGGATAATAAACTTGTGCGAGCGTGTATGCACTGGGCGAATATGTGTGCATGGGACAAAGAGCGTCACCTTTCACTTTCGCCTTTAGGGAAAATCCCATTTATTGAAGCCATATTTAACTGGAACTGAAACGTTTAAAGAAACAGCAAAACAAGTTATATGATTCATAAATTTTGCATATGCTTTGCTGTGGAAATAAATTACATTATAAAATATAATATTCAACTGTAGTAGCTTATCTAAGCAATACAAAAAAACAACTATATTTTTTTTAATTATTTGAATGTTTATTTAGTTTTATACATTTATAACAATCTGTTGTAGCTTGCAGTATAATACACTCAAAAAAACGCTCGTCTCTTAATTAACTTTACTAAATTTTAAGAGTATTTTGTTCTGAAATGTTAAATTATGAATGAAAGATTCTTGTTATTATATGTTGAATTAGGTATCCTATACTGATTACATAGACATCATTTAAATATACGTAACAAGTTCTCTAATGGAAGGACATAGTTTTTTATTATTTATTAGGTACTTTTCACTACTGAAGTTACGTACAAACCTGTTTCTATTTTTCCTCTGACTGTACAGGGTATTACTATTTAGCAATTTTTGTGTGTTTTTTTTATTCGCTATGCTAGCGAGTTCGAGGGCGTAACTGTTGCCCCTTTTCAGTTGAAAAATGCTTGGCACATGGCAATTTCTATACATAAAATATGTAACACTCTTCCCATACTTAGTTATCCACATATATAAATATATATTTTTATATAGTATTCTGTGCATTTCTACAGTAAGGCCCAATATATTTGCTGATTTTATGGCCTGGCCGAGATTCACGTTTGTGGCCGGGCCTTTGAGTTTATGAAGTCCATTCGGTGACTGAACGTGACATGAAAGCTACCATCCACTACGTAGTGCCCGGACACTCGGTAGCCTGTGAAACTGCGAACCGATTTGTCATTATTATTGGAGACACACGGCAAAGCGGCCATAAAAGCCATACATGCAACACACTGCCAACAACAAATGATAAGCCACGCGCTCTGTTGGGGCACAGAAGTCAAAACGTTTACAAGCAGCTTAAATTGAACGTACCTTTGCGACGCTTGTGGACAACGTGTGAAAACACACACATACACTACATACTTTTTGTATAAAGGGGAGCTTAGCACTCTCGGCAATTCCAAGCTTTAATACCCCATAACACTAAAATGGCTAAAAATTGGCTGAAAACAAAAATGGCTAAATAAAAATTTATGTTGAAACAAATAAGAATGCGTTAGTCGTGAAAACCCGACTAGGAGATACTCTGAACCCATTTCAACTAACCGACCGATTAACATTGACAGTCAGATCTGGCCTGCAGAATATTTTGACAGGCTTTATGGAAATCATTGATGTTCAAAATTGGTGTCAGTTTTACTTTAGCTTATGTTGATTATAAATGGGATTGAAATTATTTATTGTGTTGAATAAAAACTACGTTTTTATACAGGAAAATTGACCAAAAATATTTTCAGTATGGATTCACAGTTGACACTAAAATCTGACCTTTGGTTTAATTTTGCGTTGGTTAAATTTTTAATTTTGAATTTTTGGCTATTGATAGTTTTCTGATTGTTTGCAAAAGAATTAATAAAAAGGTTTAATTGAAATTTTAATTAATAATAATTTTAATTTTAATTAACAAAGATAACGGGGCTGGAATTGTTTATATTTATTTTAAGTTTGTTGTTGTACTCATTTAAGAACGTAATTCAAGTTAAAACTTGTTAAAATATTTGGATTCTCGGACTCAAGAAATCTTAAAAAATCTTGAAATCTTAAGTTTGATTTTATTTCGATCTCAGTGATATATCAGGTCTTGAGAGTGGTGTTTTAAGAACGAAGTTGATTTTTCTCTCTGTCTACAACTTGAAAGTAACAGTTGAGATTGCTCTGTTTTGTTGGCCCTGAAACACTTTATTGAGCCCACACACATACGTACATTCATATACACTTAGAGAAAAAGATAAGCATTTGGTGCTTGAATCAGGTATAGGTGAATAGCTATTTTATTTGTTCTAGAATATTATTTGCTTACATAAAATACAAATAAATACCAAATTGAAGGTTTTTGCTCTTATTTACGCAACATTAAGAGACGAATATGAAATCACAATTGACTGATTTATAATTAATTGAGATATATTTATGAGAAAAAAAGAATGACGCAGTGCAAATGCGGTATCTTTCTCTCAGTGTACATACATGTGTACTCTTGAAAGCGGCCGCGTTGGATTAGACATTCGACATGAATATGGATATGAATGTGTGCCGGCTTGTTGAATAGTCGTCAACAGACTGCGCACTAGGCATTAATTGCAGGCAACAGAAGACGGAGCCAAATGTATGCAACGCTTTGCAGCATCTCGTTATACGCGTACTTGCTATGCCCGCCACAGGCTTTTGGAGCCCGGCTTGAGCGGCATGATTTGTGCAATGCTGCCACTGCAATTGAGTTGGCGCTCAGCTTAGATAACCATTTCCAAATCAAAGCCAGTTGTTGGATGCTGCAACCAACATGCTGCTCCTGCACCCAGCCGCGCGCTGCCTAAGCCCGTTCATTAATTGTAAGGGAATTTGTATTCAATTTCGCTGCCAGCGAGCAAGCGTTTTCAGTTTCATAAGATGCCATGGGCAGCACATAAATTATGTTGCCCACAACTTGGCAATTAAATGCAGGCAAACAACATGCCAACAGGCCAGCGCTGGGCATATTGGGATCTCGGCTGGCGCGTGCCTAACAAATAAAAGAGGCCAAACTACTGATACTACTGATACTGATGTGGAGGCGAAGCAGCCGCTTGCCACATCAAATTTACACCTAACAAACTTCATAACAGAGTCATAAAAACCCGACAGACCCTTCACTCCACGATATCCAGAGGCCATAAAAATGTACATAAGCTCCACAAGCGGCTGCACAAGCAACCGACAACCGAAACCGGAAAATGAGTGGGGGGAGTCGGACATAAAAAGGGTACACAAACAACGTGCCTGGCTGAAAGCAAATGGAAAACCAAGTCACTAGGTAGATAGCGTTTCAAGCTCTTTAAACAAGTGTATCCTGTGCATGTAGCCTCACATGGCGCACGACTTACCGCCCAACCATCCAACCTGACCGGCTGCTCGCCCGCCTGCCAGGCGCCGCCCTCACTTGCTAACCGTATTCAACATCCGGCGATTGCTCGCTCGTTCATATGACGATGCCCAAATATGCATATGAATATAAAACTATTCGGACATTTTCCAGAGGCTACAACTTTTACACACGACTTTCCCAGACGAACAGTTGAAGAGTAGGGGAGTGCGAGGCAAAAATACTGACTGCTGCAGGTTCGGAACGGAATCTTCAAACAGCATCAGTCAGCACCCGGCACCCGGCACCCGACAGGTCATGTGCCAAGGGCAGACACAGAGTTTCAGTTTCAATGTTTAGGTTTCTGTTTACGGGCTGCGGGCCTGAGCCTGGGCCTGGGCACCCATGTCACCGAGCCTGCAATGTATTCTAATTGAATGTTGAACTTGACCAGCACCGAACATATGCTGTAACTGTTAGCACCAATACACACACACACATACACCCACAGCACTTGCAGTTAGCTGTGGGCGCGTGTCGTGATTTTTGTTATACAAAACGACGTGTTTTGTGCGAAGCACAAATCCGGCTACGTGCGTGTCCAACGGAACAACACGATAGGCGACATGAAGTACATTTTCTTAACATCTATACAATTCAGAGACTTGAAGCACAGAATGTATAAATATCTATATTTACCCAAAGTTCAAGGGTGAGAATTATTTCAAATAATAATAATAATCATTAAGGCCGTTACCTACTATTTTGTACCTGAGTATACTTTTTTTGTCTTATCAGAGATTTATCAACAACCCGAAGTATTTTCCTGAATGTCTGCTTTACAGGAACATAATATACTAAACACAACATACTTGGTGCTACTAGCTCTTAAAGTCTACTAAATCTGATAAGAAAAGCAAAGGTTGAAATTGATTTTTAGTGATATCAAGGCAAATTATCCATATAAAATTATAGACTAGTTCTGTGTACTGATTAGAAGAAGCTAAATTCGTTTATGTCTCTAGCTTTCCAGATTGCTGCATTCATACAGACGGACAGACGGACGGACAAATCTACTCAAGAATAGAATATATATATGTACATTATGGGTTCGAAGATGCGTGTCATTTCGATAGTTGAAATATAATAATAAAAGCGTGAAAATTGCGAACTTTAATTTCTGATGAATTTGCAGCATTTTCTGCTTAAAATGTCTCCTTATTTGAGAACGAGAACAATAAAAAAAATTTACAATCACTTTAGATATTTTGTCCAGAAAACAACAAAAATATATATATATTTCATATTTCATATATATATTTCATAATCGTGCTAAAAAGAATGTATACCATATACACATTTAATATAATTAAATGGTAAAGAATTTGGCTTCATATTAAAGAAAACTGTTCGTGTCAGGTCAACTTTTAGGGAAACAGGGTCTTTCGTGTCTGTCCTTTGCCGTGTTGTAAAAACATCACATGGCACACGGACATCTCTACTCGAAACTAGGCAAAGCAACTGTTGGCAAAGATTTTTACTACAGTCTCAGTTGCGTTTTTATGGAGCTATGCGCATAAAATGGAAAATTCAGGAGAAGCATTTGCATAAAAACAAACATATCGAATTTAGCAATGCGCTGCACAAATGTTTAAGTAAAATTTCACAGATGGCTTGTAATTTTATTAAAAACCATTGGCCAACAACCGGGGACCAACTCCCAACTAACGTGCATTGACTGCAATGCGCATTGTGCGCGAATTTCAAATATACATAAATGTATACAAAAAAATATATATGTATATATATTTATACATATATGAAACGAGCTTAAAATCCAAAAAACAATTTGGCGAAAATGGCACCGCACCAAATGCAATTACCATAACAAATCAAATATTTTATTGCTTTAGCCAAATGGTCAGAAAGCAAAAAGTGTAGAGCAGAAAGCGTCAAATTTCAATTTTAAAGCACGCAAACAAAACGTTTCCGCATTGAAATGTTGAGCGAGCAAGAGTGCGAGAGCCCGTGGCAGTGGCAGTGGCAGTTGGCGTTTGCCACATGCCACATGCAGCATTTAGATTGCCGAGTGGTAAATGGAAGCAAAACCAAATCCACGGCATTTCACATGTCGATTTAAGATTCTAAATTGGACAATATGTTCAATCATATAATATTTTATTGAAATCAATTGCAAAATATCGTATCAATACCGCGATTCATCATTTCGGAAAATAAAATATACAATTGGTTTTGATAACGTAAACATTGACTTTGGAATATTTTGCTTTTCATATTTTGTATACCCTTCCTGAGGTTATTTTAATTGTGTCAAACACAAAGCGTAACCAATATCTCTGATATTTTTGATATTCCTACAAGCAAAATACTTTTTTTTTCAATAAGAAATGTGTCTTATTTAATCATTGATTGTTGGTGCTATCTGCTGGCTATCCTGACAATTTAATCAAGCAAATGTAGAATTTTCTAGTCGAGGGGACTCGACTATCAAGTGTACACATAAACGATTTGTATACATAAATCATAAAGGGGGCAAGGTGCACATTGAAATAATAAAATTAATTCAATATTAATAAAACGCATCGAGACTGGAATTCGAACCCGGGACATACCGAATACATTAGCTGCATCTCATAATTTATTTATTTGCGGCAAAGCCAACTTAGCTAATTTTTTAAACATTCTAGGCAATAGTAAATTGAGAATAAAACCGAATAACAAAATTTGCAAGACGTTGATAAATTTGTCAAAAATGGCAAAAGTTAAATCACAATCTATGCCATAAATTAAGTCGATTCTGAAATTTTAAAAATGCGATCAAAGCAAATGAGGCGATAAGACTACATTTCATTGAGATATATGCGGCAAAATAAAGGAATTTGTGCGATCAATCGATTTTAACCAAAAATTAGTCAGATTTTCAAATCAAAATTTTAGATATTTCATTTATAGTCATGTAAAAATAAAATAAGCCAAGGATAAAGGAGCTTTATTTTTCTTATGTATCTGAGTTACGAAGAACAAAAACGATATTTATCGGAGGGAAAATAATACATTTAGTTGATGAGTTTCTCCATTTCAGTATACCCGTTGTATCCATTCACAATGGACTTAGGGTATCTAAATGAAGAGATAGCTTAGGGCCGCCAAGCGTTAAATACATGTACACTGTACAGCACGTACATTATTCAGCCAACGGGCTTAAATCGTTGTACGACCCAATTATCAACTGCATGGGCAAACTAATCAGCCGAGTGTAAACTTCGATGCACTTGTTTTTAAGATTAAAAGCTAAAAATTGTTGCATGGGCTAGAAAATACCATGAAACGTTCCCTTATTGCCCAATGGCCAATGTGCAAAGTTGTTTTTAAGCCTATGAGCTGTGGCTGCAGCACATTGCCAACGCCCATCCGCCCACTCTCCCAACCCGATTTGGCCGGCCATTCCCCAGCCCGGGTTAAGCATCGCTGAGCTCTGCCCAGTTTCTCTGTGTTGCAGCTGGAGCTGCACTGTAACAAAAGCAAAAACAAAACAAAAAAACGTTGAAACCACCAAAAACACCAAATGCTGTCAGACAAACAGAAGAGCTACCGCGGGAGCTGAGGTAGTTGCTGGAGTCCGAGCCGGTGCAGGATGTGTTGGAGGTATCAGCAACATTGTTGGTGGCGTTGATGGCAACGCTGGAGCAGCAGAGTAGCCGTTAGCGCAACTGCTGCCAGCTGTTAAAGTTCACACACATACACAGCTCCCCCCCTGCATGCATGTATGTATGTGTGTATGTGTGTGTGTGTGTGTGTGTGTGTGAGTGTAAGTGAGGATGCTGCTGTTCATTTGCGCATCTAATGAAGCTGAGCGCTGTAAATGTGCGTGGGCGGTTAACGGCTGCGGCTGTGGCAGCTCCTGCGGCTGCGGCAACCGTCGCGTCGCCTCTACAAAAAGTTACCCAAGCTGAGGGACGCCAACGCAATGGCGAGGTCGCAGCCAATGCGAACGCAAAAACATAACGTTTCATTAGAGATGAGCTGATAAACATGCATTCAGCAGGCGGACAGGCGACAAAAACAAATAGATACATATTTATTTGGAAGTTACTCAGCGCACTAAATGGTAATAAATTTGAGCAAAGGACAACAGAACTATTTTTTTGTTCTTTTAAATTGGGGGTCACAATGGGGTAGCTCAAATTTAATACAAGAGATAAGCACGGCGCGAGCTGAATAGGAAACAAGCTAAAAGCAAGTGTTAATTTGATTTTAATATAATTTTGATTTGATTTTGATAGCAGCTGTTTGGCTTGACAGCTGACGCGACTAGCTATATACATATATAATAACTATATTTATATTAAAACCAGTCCCCAGTAAATGAGAACTTTGAGTACGAATATTAAGTGTTTATCTGAGCCAAAGACATTAATAAAGTAGATAAGTTGATAGATTAAAAATGTATTTCATAATTTCAAATAACTCTAATACAAATATTATGTACGCACAAAAAGTTTTTTTGGCTAGTTGACTCCAATCCACTGAACCCGTGTTCTGTTTCAAAACTCGGCCCTTCACATTTAAGTTTTTTAATAGAAACAATTTAGTTTATGATCCCAATTTCTTGATTACCATTGCAAAGCTCCGAATTATTTACGATTTTCACGCTAAAAGTAAAATAGTATACTTTTAACCAAAATGCTTTAAATGTTCCTACAAGCCGCTGATTTTGTTTATGACTCGATTCATAAAGCCAAACGTGATTTTTGATTAATTTATGCAAAAAAATAAAAAATAAAAAAATCGAATAAAATGAAAAGAAAGAAAATCATAATTAATGCTCGTTAATACTTTTGTACACAGAAAATATATAAATATTATTAATGCGAAAAGTAACCAAACAAGTGCCGTGCTTCACTGGAAATTTGCTCTAGGATATATTTATTTATTTCTGAAATTGAAAAGAATAAAAAACAATAAGCAAAGAAAGCATAATAATCAAACTAATAAACGGCCAAAAAAACGTGAAATTTGCCTTGAAGCTAAATTGATGCGTATGAGATAAAACAGCCTCATAAACATCCGGAGCAGAGACAGAACTGATTGTAATTATCATAAGTGTGTCACAGTTTAAAGTAAAATTCACGATTGCACCGTTCTACGTACTTGTCTGTTGGTATTTTTGGATTTATCTTTTTTTCTTTTGGTTTAAGCGCCCGAAGGGATCTGCCATCACTTGTCGCCTGCCCAGTACTACTGTGTGTGCGTGTGTGTGTGTGTGTGTGTGTGTGTGTGCGTGTGTGTATGCTGTTCTTACATGTGTAAATGTAGATTTGCGAGTGTTGTACGCGGTGTGAGTGTTGTACGTGGTGTGTGTGTGTGTGTGTTTGTGTGCAATTGTTGTTTTGTTGCTGACAGTTTGCATGGTTTTTGTTTTGTTTGTGCTTGTTGTTGTTTGATGTTGCTGCTTTAATACTCGTTCAAAAAGTCAAATGAGTATATTAGATTTGTGTCATGACTTCGATAGATAGATAGATTTTTGTGATAGATAGATTGTTGATGATCTCCTCTAAAGATCGCAAAAAATCATTTTAGATACACCCACTGGTGGCATTGTACATCGATAAAACCGGTACATCCCCTTCAGTTTTAAAGCTAATTTTCTGATGACCTCCTGTATTTTTGATACGCCCACAGATCGAATGAAATCTGCCGCCTCCACAAATAACAAAAATTCGTGATTTTCGAATATAACAAATATTTTAGTGTATGCGAGTATTGTGCAGGCGGCTACACCCGACAGCGACGTTCTTAATTGTTGTTGTTGGATTTTGTGTTTCAGTGTCCCTAAAAAATTGCACAGTTTCTTGTTTTGGATGGGTGCCCAGCGCAGCATTCGGTGGCTGTCGCGTGTGGTTGGGCGTACGACAACAACAGCATTCAAATTTGAGAATGCTGTACACACACACACACACGCACACACACGCACACACATACGCGCACACACACACGCGCACACACACGCGCACCCACACACAAATACGCACACCGACAGAATGCTTTGGCACGCAAATACAATAACAAATTAGAGGCACAAAGGATTTAGCATGTGCCATGGCTTAGCTCTGCGGTCGAGCCTGGAGGCCCCAGCCCCTCCTCTTTGACCCCTTTCCCTTTCAGTGCGTTGTTATTGTTGCTGTTGCTATTGCTGTTGTTGTTGTTTATGCGTGCAAATTGCGTTCCTGGGCGAGCACTGTGCAACACAGAAAAGCAGAACCTCTCAGCATTCAACTTAAAGCTGGCATTACCCGCTATTACCCCGTTAGTTGCTGAGCAAAAACAAGCACTAGCCGGAAGAGTTACGACAGCCCTCTATGTGGGCTACTGGGCTTTAGATGTACATATGTACATACATATATGTATGTATGTATATGGGTCCGAAACGCTTTCGCTTCCCAGGAGCGCGCAAATTTCCTAAGCTTCTTTAAGCGGAAAGTTACGAGCAGAGCGGCAATAACAAAAGCAACAACGATGACAGCGTACACACTGTGAAAATTAAACGAAAGTCCAAGGTGGCAATGAACTGCACGAACTGGGGTACTCCAAGGATAACACATACACATACCAATGCACACATAGTGACTAAAAGTTTAAGTGAAGCAACTCATTTGTCAAACTTTAAGGCACTGTAATTACTCAACTATAAGGCCAGTTTACTCGTGCTCCAGTCAAAGTTCATGTTAGTTGACCAGAAGTTAAGTCGTAATCTGGTTTCCCAAGCCCTTGTCAACCAAATTGTGTTTCATTTCCTCATACTCTTCGCAGCGCAATGTTAAAAATCTCTGGAATTCTGGCCTGTTTAAAAATTACCCCTTTGACAAGTTGGTAGGCCTGGTCGATAATTCAAAATAATAGTTTCAAATATTTTGAAGTGCATTTACAGAAAGTGCTTATGTGTTAGCCCCACAGTGCATCATAAATAATGCATTATTTATTTTTTAGCAGTCCCCAGTTTCAAATTGTTTTAATGCTGTTAGTATAGTATAGTGTTAGTTAGTATAATGCCGATAAGTATAGTAGAAGTAGAAGAAACAAAAAAAAAACAAGTAAGAACGTTGCAGTCGGGTGTAACCGACAGCAAAATACTCGTTCACGTTCGTAAATATTACTATTTTAAAAAATTTNAAAAACAAGTAAGAACGTTGCAGTCGGGTGTAACCGACAGCAAAATACTCGTTCACGTTCGTAAATATTACTATTTTAAAAAATTTAGGTATTTTGCAATTTGTGTGTTGCTGGGGGTGGGGGAGAGTGGGGAGTGCGGGTGAGGGTGGTCGTCGGCAACATTTTGTTCCTCTCTTTAAAGGAGGTGACCAGCTATCTACCCACCAAATGTGGTAAC